>CAXARA010000408.1:0-31812 GCA_963971135.1 Stenus bimaculatus | reverse complement strand
AAATCTAATTAGAAATGTAGTTTTAAAATTTTTCGGTCGATTATTTTTAAAATTATACCAAAAAAACGTTTTTCTTAAAAATCAAACTAAAACTGCTATAACTTTTTTATTTCTTTATAAAAAAATGTAAATTTTGTTTAAATAATATTATTTTCATGAAATCTAATTAGAAATGTAGTTTTAAAATTTTTCGGACGATTACTTTTAAAATTATATCAAAAAAACGTTATTTTTTAGAAATAATGCGTTTTTCTTAAAATCAAACAAAAACTGCTGTAACTTTTTTATTTCTTTATAAAAAAATGTAAATTTTGTTTAAATAATTTTATTTTCATGAAATCTAATTAGAAATGTAGTTTTAAAATTTTTCGGTCGATTATTTTTAAAATTATACCAAAAAAACGTTTTTCTTAAAAATCAAACTAAAACTGCTGTAACTTTTTTATTTCTTTATAAAAAAATGTAAATTTTGTTTAAATAATATTATTTTCATGAAATCTAATTAGAAATGTAGTTTTAAAATTTTTCGGATGATTACTTTTAAAATTATATCAAAAAAACGTTATTTTTTAGAAATAATGCGTTTTTCTTAAAAATCAAACAAAAACTGCTGTAACTTTTTTATTTCTTTATAAAAAAATGTAAATTTTGTTTAAATAATTTTATTTTCATGAAATCTAATTAGAAATGTAGTTTTAAAATTTTTCGGTCGATTATTTTTAAAATTATACCAAAAAAACGTTTTTCTTAAAAATCACACAAAAACTGCAGAAACTTTTTTATTTCTTTATAAAAAAATGTAAATTTTGTTTAAATAATTTTATTTTCATGAAATCTAATTAGAAATGTAGTTTTAAAATTTTTCGGACGATTACTTTTAAAATTATATCAAAAAAACGTTATTTTTTAGAAATAATGCGTTTTTCTTAAAAATCAAACAAAAACTGCTGTAACTTTTTTATTTCTTTATAAAAAAATGTAAATTTTGTTTAAATAATTTTATTTTCATGAAATCTAATTAGAAATGTAGCTTTAAAATTTTTCGGACGATTACTTTTAAAATTATATCAAAAAAACGTTATTTTTTAGAAATAATGCGTTTTTCTTAAAAATCAAACAAAAACTGCTGTAACTTTTTTATTTCTTTATAAAAAAATTTAAATTTTGTTTAAATAATTTTATTTTCATGAAATCTAATTAGAAATGTAGTTTTAAAAGTTTTCGGTCGATTATTTTTAAAATTATACCAAAAAAACGTTTTTCTTAAAAATCAAACTAAAACTGCTGTAACTTTTTTATTTCTTTATAAAAAAATGTAAATTTTGTTTAAGTAATATTATTTTCATGAAATCTAATTAGAAATGTAGTTTTAAAATTTTTCGGACGATTACTTTTAAAATTATATCAAAAAAACGTTATTTTTTAGAAATAATGCGTTTTTCTTAAAAATCAAACAAAAACTGCTGTAACTTTTTTATTTCTTTATAAAAAAATGTAAATTTTGTTTAAATAATTTTATTTTCATGAAATCTAATTAGAAATGTAGTTTTAAAATTTTTCGGTCGATTATTTTTAAAATTATACCAAAAAAACGTTTTTCTTAAAAATCACACAAAAACTGCAGAAACTTTTTTATTTCTTTATAAAAAAATGTAAATTTTGTTTAAATAATTTTATTTTCATGAAATCTAATTAGAAATGTAGTTTTAAAATTTTTCGGACGATTACTTTTAAAATTATATCAAAAAAACGTTATTTTTTAGAAATAATGCGTTTTTCTTAAAAATCAAACAAAAACTGCTGTAACTTTTTTATTTCTTTATAAAAAAATGTAAATTTTGTTTAAATAATTTTATTTTCATGAAATCTAATTAGAAATGTAGTTTTAAAATTTTTCGGTCGATTATTTTTAAAATTATACCAAAAAAACGTTTTTCTTAAAAATCACACAAAAACTGCAGAAACTTTTTTATTTCTTTATAAAAAAATGTAAATTTTGTTTAAATAATTTTATTTTCATGAAATCTAATTAGAAATGTAGCTTTAAAATTTTTCGGACGATTACTTTTAAAATTATATCAAAAAAAACGTTATTTTTTAGAAATAATGCGTTTTTCTTAAAAATCAAACAAAAACTGCTGTAACTTTTTTATTTCTTTATAAAAAAATGTAAATTTTGTTTAAATAATTTTATTTTCATGAAATCTAATTAGAAATGTAGTTTTAAAATTTTTCGGTCGATTATTTTTAAAATTATACCAAAAAAACGTTTTTCTTAAAAATCAAACTAAAACTGCTGTAACTTTTTTATTTCTTTATAAAAAAATGTAAATTTTGTTTAAATAATATTATTTTCATGAAATCTAATTAGAAATGTAGTTTTAAAATTTTTCGGACGATTACTTTTAAAATTATATCAAAAAAACGTTATTTTTTAGAAATAATGCGTTTTTCTTAAAAATCAAACAAAAACTGCTGTAACTTTTTTATTTCTTTATAAAAAAATGTAAATTTTGTTTAAATAATTTTATTTTCATGAAATCTAATTAGAAATGTAGTTTTAAAATTTTTCGGTCGATTATTTTTAAAATTATACCAAAAAAACGTTTTTCTTAAAAATCACACAAAAACTGCAGAAACTTTTTTATTTCTTTATAAAAAAATGTAAATTTTGTTTAAATAATTTTATTTTCATGAAATCTAATTAGAAATGTAGTTTTAAAATTTTTCGGACGATTACTTTTAAAATTATATCAAAAAAACGTTATTTTTTAGAAATAATGCGTTTTTCTTAAAAATCAAACAAAAACTGCTGTAACTTTTTTATTTCTTTATAAAAAAATGTAAATTTTGTTTAAATAATTTTATTTTCATGAAATCTAATTAGAAATGTAGTTTTAAAATTTTTCGGTCGATTATTTTTAAAATTATACCAAAAAAACGTTTTTCTTAAAAATCACACAAAAACTGCAGAAACTTTTTTATTTCTTTATAAAAAAATGTAAATTTTGTTTAAATAATTTTATTTTCATGAAATCTAATTAGAAATGTAGTTTTAAAATTTTTCGGACGATTACTTTTAAAATTATATCAAAAAAACGTTATTTTTTAGAAATAATGCGTTTTTCTTAAAAATCAAACAAAAACTGCTGTAACTTTTTTATTTCTTTATAAAAAAATGTAAATTTTGTTTAAATAATTTTATTTTCATGAAATCTAATTAGAAATGTAGTTTTAAAATTTTTCGGTCGATTATTTTTAAAATTATACCAAAAAAACGTTTTTCTTAAAAATCAAACTAAAACTGCTGTAACTTTTTTATTTCTTTATAAAAAAAAGTAAATTTTGTTTAAATAATATTATTTTCATGAAATCTAATTAGAAATGTAGTTTTAAAATTTTTCGGACGATTACTTTTAAAATTATATCAAAAAAACGTTATTTTTTAGAAATAATGCGTTTTTCTTAAAAATCAAACAAAAACTGCTGTAACTTTTTTATTTCTTTATAAAAAATGTAAATTTTGTTTAAATAATTTTATTTTCATGAAATCTAATTAGAAATGTAGTTTTAAAATTTTTCGGGCGATTATTTTTAAAATTATACCAAAAAAACGTTTTTCTTAAAAATCAAACTAAAACTGCTGTAACTTTTTTATTTCTTTATAAAAAAATGTAAATTTTGTTTAAATAATATTATTTTTATGAAATCTAATTAGAAATGTAGTTTTAAAATTTTTCGGACGATTACTTTTAAAATTATATCAAAAAAACGTTATTTTTTTAGAAATAATGCGTTTTTCTTAAAAATCAAACAAAAACTGCTGTAACTTTTTTATTTCTTTATAAAAAAATGTAAATTTTGTTTAAATAATTTTATTTTCATGATTATTTTTAAAATTATACCAAAAAAACGTTTTTCTTAAAAATCAAACTAAAACTGCTGTAACTTTTTTATTTCTTTATAAAAAAATGTAAATTTTGTTTAAATAATTTTATTTTCATGAAATCTAATTAGAAATGTAGTTTTAAAATTTTTCGGTCGATTATTTTTAAAATTATACCAAAAAAACGTTTTTCTTAAAAATCACACAAAAACTTCAGAAACTTTTTTATTTCTTTATAAAAAAATGTAAATTTTGTTTAAATAATTTTATTTTCATGAAATCTAATTAGAAATGTAGTTTTAAAATTTTTCGGACGATTACTTTTAAAATTATATCAAAAAAACGTTATTTTTTAGAAATAATGCGTTTTTCTTAAAAATCAAACAAAAACTGCTGTAACTTTTTTATTTCTTTATAAAAAAATGTAAATTTTGTTTAAATAATTTTATTTTCATGAAATCTAATTAGAAATGTAGTTTCAAAATTTTTCGGTCAATTATTTTTAAAATTATACCAAAAAAACGTTTTTCTTAAAAATCACACAAAAACTGCAGAAACTTTTTTATTTCTTTATAAAAAAATGTAAATTTTGTTTAAATAATATTATTTTCATGAAATCTAATTAGAAATCTAGTTTTAAAATTTTTCGGATGATTACTTTTAAAATTATATCAAAAAAACGTTATTTTTTAGAAATAATGCGTTTTTCTTAAAAATCAAACAAAAACTGCTGTAACTTTTTTATTTCTTTATAAAAAAATGTAAATTTTGTTTAAATAATTTTATTTTCATGAAATCTAATTAGAAATGTAGTTTTAAAATTTTTCGGTCGATTATTTTTAAAATTATACCAAAAAAACGTTTTTCTTAAAAATCAAACTAAAACTGCTGTAACTTTTTTATTTCTTTATAAAAAAATGTAAATTTTGTTTAAATAATATTATTTTCATGAAATCTAATTAGAAATGTAGTTTTAAAATTTTTCGGACGATTACTTTTAAAATTATATCAAAAAAACGTTATTTTTTAGAAATAATGCGTTTTTCTTAAAAATCAAACAAAAACTGCTGTAACTTTTTTATTTCTTTATAAAAAAATGTAAATTTTGTTTAAATAATTTTATTTTCATGAAATCTAATTAGAAATGTAGTTTTAAAATTTTTCGGTCGATTATTTTTAAAATTATACCAAAAAAACGTTTTTCTTAAAAATCACACAAAAACTGCAGAAACTTTTTTATTTCTTTATAAAAAAATGTAAATTTTGTTTAAATAATTTTATTTTCATGAAATCTAATTAGAAATGTAGTTTTAAAATTTTTCGGACGATTACTTTTAAAATTATATCAAAAAAACGTTATTTTTTAGAAATAATGCGTTTTTCTTAAAAATCAAACAAAAACTGCTGTAACTTTTTTATTTCTTTATAAAAAAATGTAAATTTTGTTTAAATAATTTTATTTTCATGAAATCTAATTAGAAATGTAGCTTTAAAATTTTTCGGTCGATTATTTTTAAAATTATACCAAAAAAACGTTTTTCTTAAAAATCACACAAAAACTGCAGAAACTTTTTTATTTCTTTATAAAAAAATGTAAATTTTGTTTAAATAATATTATTTTCATGAAATCTAATTAGAAATGTAGTTTTAAAATTTTTCGGACGATTACTTTTAAAATTATATCAAAAAAACGTTATTTTTTAGAAATAATGCGTTTTTCTTAAAAATCAAACAAAAACTGCTGTAACTTTTTTATTTCTTTATAAAAAAATGTAAATTTTGTTTAAATAATTTTATTTTCATGAAATCTAATTAGAAATGTAGTTTTAAAATTTTTCGGTCGATTATTTTTAAAATTATACCAAAAAAACGTTTTTCTTAAAAATCAAACTAAAACTGCTGTAACTTTTTTATTTCTTTATAAAAAAATGTAAATTTTGTTTAAATTATTTTCATGAAATCTAATTAGAAATGTAGTTTTAAAATTTTTCGGACGATTACTTTTAAAATTATATCAAAAAAACGTTATTTTTTAGAAATAATGCGTTTTTCTTAAAAATCAAACAAAAACTGCTGTAACTTTTTTATTTCTTTATAAAAAAATGTAAATTTTGTTTAAATAATTTTATTTTCATGAAATCTAATTAGAAATGTAGTTTTAAAATTTTTCGGTCGATTATTTTTAAAATTATACCAAAAAAACGTTTTTCTTAAAAATCAAACTAAAACTGCTGTAACTTTTTTATTTCTTTATAAAAAAATGTAAATTTTGTTTAAATAATATTATTTTCATGAAATCTAATTAGAAATGTAGTTTTAAAATTTTTCGGACGATTACTTTTAAAATTATATCAAAAAAACGTTATTTTTTAGAAATAATGCGTTTTTCTTAAAAATCAAACAAAAACTGCTGTAACTTTTTTATTTCTTTATAAAAAAATGTAAATTTTGTTTAAATAATTTTATTTTCATGAAATCTAATTAGAAATGTAGTTTTAAAATTTTTCGGTCGATTATTTTTAAAATTATACCAAAAAAACGTTTTTCTTAAAAATCACACAAAAACTGCAGAAACTTTTTTATTTCTTTATAAAAAAATGTAAATTTTGTTTAAATAATTTTATTTTCATGAAATCTAAATTAGAAATGTAGTTTTAAAATTTTTCGGACGATTACTTTTAAAATTATATCAAAAAAACGTTATTTTTTAGAAATAATGCGTTTTTCTTAAAAATCAAACAAAAACTGCTGTAACTTTTTTATTTCTTTATAAAAAATGTAAATTTTGTTTAAATAATTTTATTTTCATGAAATCTAATTAGAAATGTAGCTTTAAAATTTTTCGGTCGATTATTTTTAAAATTATACCAAAAAAACGTTTTTCTTAAAAATCACACAAAAACTGCAGAAACTTTTTTATTTCTTTATAAAAAAATGTAAATTTTGTTTAAATAATATTATTTTCATGAAATCTAATTAGAAATGTAGTTTTAAAATTTTTCGGACGATTACTTTTAAAATTATATCAAAAAAACGTTATTTTTTAGAAATAATGCGTTTTTCTTAAAAATCAAACAAAAACTGCTGTAACTTTTTTATTTCTTTATAAAAAAATGTAAATTTTGTTTAAATAATTTTATTTTCATGAAATCTAATTAGAAATGTAGTTTTAAAATTTTTCGGTCGATTATTTTTAAAATTATACCAAAAAAACGTTTTTCTTAAAAATCAAACTAAAACTGCTGTAACTTTTTTATTTCTTTATAAAAAAATGTAAATTTTGTTTAAATAATATTATTTTCATGAAATCTAATTAGAAATGTAGTTTTAAAATTTTTCGGACGATTACTTTTAAAATTATATCAAAAAAACGTTATTTTTTAGAAATAATGCGTTTTTCTTAAAAATCAAACAAAAACTGCTGTAACTTTTTTATTTCTTTATAAAAAAATGTAAATTTTGTTTAAATAATTTTATTTTCATGAAATCTAATTAGAAATGTAGTTTTAAAATTTTTCGGTCGATTATTTTTAAAATTATACCAAAAAAACGTTTTTCTTAAAAATCACACAAAAACTGCAGAAACTTTTTTATTTCTTTATAAAAAAATGTAAATTTTGTTTAAATAATATTATTTTCATGAAATCTAATTAGAAATGTAGTTTTAAAATTTTTCGGACGATTACTTTTAAAATTATATCAAAAAAACGTTATTTTTTAGAAATAATGCGTTTTTCTTAAAAATCAAACAAAAACTGCTGTAACTTTTTTATTTCTTTATAAAAAAATGTAAATTTTGTTTAAATAATATTATTTTCATGAAATCTAATTAGAAATGTAGTTTTAAAATTTTTCGGACGATTACTTTTAAAATTATATCAAAAAAACGTTATTTTTTAGAAATAATGCGTTTTTCTTAAAAATCAAACAAAAACTGCTGTAACTTTTTTATTTCTTTATAAAAAAATGTAAATTTTGTTTAAATAATTTTATTTTCATGAAATCTAATTAGAAATGTAGTTTTAAAATTTTTCGGTCGATTATTTTTAAAATTATACCAAAAAAACGTTTTTCTTAAAAATCAAACTAAAACTGCTGTAACTTTTTTATTTCTTTATAAAAAAATGTAAATTTTGTTTAAATAATATTATTTTCATGAAATCTAATTAGAAATGTAGTTTTAAAATTTTTCGGACGATTACTTTTAAAATTATATCAAAAAAACGTTATTTTTTAGAAATAATGCGTTTTTCTTAAAAATCAAACAAAAACTGCTGTAACTTTTTTATTTCTTTATAAAAAAATGTAAATTTTGTTTAAATAATTTTATTTTCATGAAATCTAATTAGAAATGTAGTTTTAAAATTTTTCGGTCGATTATTTTTAAAATTATACCAAAAAAACGTTTTTCTTAAAAATCAAACTAAAACTGCTGTAACTTTTTTATTTCTTTATAAAAAAATGTAAATTTTGTTTAAATAATATTATTTTCATGAAATCTAATTAGAAATGTAGTTTTAAAATTTTTCGGACGATTACTTTTAAAATTATATCAAAAAAACGTTATTTTTTAGAAATAATGCGTTTTTCTTAAAAATCAAACAAAAACTGCTGTAACTTTTTTATTTCTTTATAAAAAAATGTAAATTTTGTTTAAATAATTTTATTTTCATGAAATCTAATTAGAAATGTAGTTTTAAAATTTTTCGGTCGATTATTTTTAAAATTATACCAAAAAAACGTTTTTCTTAAAAATCAAACTAAAACTGCTGTAACTTTTTTATTTCTTTATAAAAAAATGTAAATTTTGTTTAAATAATATTATTTTCATGAAATCTAATTAGAAATGTAGTTTTAAAATTTTTCGGACGATTACTTTTAAAATTATATCAAAAAAACGTTATTTTTTAGAAATAATGCGTTTTTCTTAAAAATCAAACAAAAACTGCTGTAACTTTTTTATTTCTTTATAAAAAAATGTAAATTTTGTTTAAATAATTTTATTTTCATGAAATCTAATTAGAAATGTAGTTTTAAAATTTTTCGGTCGATTATTTTTAAAATTATACCAAAAAAACGTTTTTCTTAAAAATCACACAAAAACTGCAGAAACTTTTTTATTTCTTTATAAAAAAATGTAAATTTTGTTTAAATAATATTATTTTCATGAAATCTAATTAGAAATGTAGTTTTAAAATTTTTCGGACGATTACTTTTAAAATTATATCAAAAAAACTTTATTTTTTAGAAATAATGCGTTTTTCTTAAAAATCAAACAAAAACTGCTGTAACTTTTTTATTTCTTTATAAAAAAATGTAAATTTTGTTTAAATAATTTTATTTTCATGAAATCTAATTAGAAATGTAGTTTTAAAATTTTTCGGTCGATTATTTTTAAAATTATACCAAAAAAACGTTTTTCTTAAAAATCAAACTAAAACTGCTGTAACTTTTTTATTTCTTTATAAAAAAATGTAAATTTTGTTTAAATAATATTATTTTCATGAAATCTAATAAGAAATGTAGTTTTAAAATTTTTCGGACGATTACTTTTAAAATTATATCAAAAAAACGTTATTTTTTAGAAATAATGCGTTTTTCTTAAAAATCAAACAAAAACTGCTGTAACTTTTTTATTTCTTTATAAAAAAATGTAAATTTTGTTTAAATAATATTATTTTCATGAAATCTAATTAGAAATGTAGTTTTAAAATTTTTCGGACGATTACTTTTAAAATTATATCAAAAAAACGTTATTTTTTAGAAATAATGCGTTTTTCTTAAAAATCAAACAAAAACTGCTGTAACTTTTTTATTTCTTTATAAAAAAATGTAAATTTTGTTTAAATAATTTTATTTTCATGAAATCTAATTAGAAATGTAGTTTTAATATTTTTCGGTCGATTATTTTTAAAATTATACCAAAAAAACGTTTTTCTTAAAAATCAAACTAAAACTGCTGTAACTTTTTTATTTCTTTATAAAAAAATGTAAATTTTGTTTAAATAATATTATTTTTGCACTTCCAAACAATAATGAGCCATTTTACTCTCTTAATGGCAGAAGTAAAAGTAACACATTTACTACCAAGTATTCATTTAATCTCTAGGGATTAAAAGTCCCATAACGGTTCATTTAATCCCTAGGTATTAAAAATATTTCGTAGTTAAATATTACAAACACAGATGGCGCGCAAGTTTTAAAAAAATATTGTTTCTGAATTCTGAATTATATTTGATAATTTAATACGTAAGTATATTTCTAATATTACTACAATAATTTTTAGGGATTTTTTATTTGGGAAAGGAATTTATTATAGTTTTTTGTCTTAAATTCAAAAAATTTTATTGACAAGAAATTCTAACCTCTAAATTGTCTTGTATTATTTATTAAGATATCTAATGGTTTTAAAAGATTTTTGTTAGTTGTTTCTAGAAGTTTCTAGAAGATAAACGATAGAATGTTTCATCATCACTCGGAAGTTCATGCAGACTGATCCGTATCGAATCATGGTAAAGGTACTTAAATTTTTAATAATATTTAATTTATCATAAATTAACCGATCAATTGATTTTAGGTTTCCGATGTGCTTCAAAATTATACAAGACTGGAGAAAACAACACAAATTTATTAATAGATATGTACATTTACAAATTACTAAATATAAATATGTACGTTTACTCTAACATTACAATCAATACAATTTGTTAGACCAAATAAAGGAGGTACAACTTGTTCAATTATTTTTTTTAATAAGGTGACGGTTTTATGTCTGGCTCAGTAGTTATTTGCATTCGAAATAACCATTGTCCCAAAATTGAAAACGTTTGTTCAAATAATTAATTGGAAGTGCAAAAAATTTAATATGCACTGCTGGAGCAAAGTGCATTTAATCCTTCGTGTGGTTGTTGCCCTCGACTACGTCTCGGGCAACAATTTCCACACTCAGGATTAAATTACTCACTTTGCTCCCTTGGTGCATAAATAACTATTTCATGAAATCTAATTAGAAATGTAGTTTTAAAATTTTTCGGACGATTACTTTTAAAATTATATCAAAAAAACGTTATTTTTTAGAAATAATGCGTTTTTCTTAAAAATCAAACAAAAACTGCTGTAACTTTTTTATTTCTTTATAAAAAAATGTAAATTTTGTTTAAATAATTTTATTTTCATGAAATCTAATTAGAAATGTAGTTTTAAAATTTTTCGGTCGATTATTTTTAAAATTATACCAAAAAAACGTTTTTCTTAAAAATCACACAAAAACTGCAGAAACTTTTTTATTTCTTTATAAAAAAATGTAAATTTTGTTTAAATAATTTTATTTTCATGAAATCTAATTAGAAATGTAGTTTTACTATTTTTCGGACGATTACTTTTAAAATTATATCAAAAAAACGTTATTTTTTAGAAATAATGCGTTTTTCTTAAAAATCAAACAAAAACTGCTGTAACTTTTTTATTTCTTTATAAAAAAATGTAAATTTTGTTTAAATAATTTTATTTTCATGAAATCTAATTAGAAATGTAGTTTTAAAATTTTTCGGTCGATTATTTTTAAAATTATACCAAAAAAACGTTTTTCTTAAAAATCAAACTAAAACTGCTGTAACTTTTTTATTTCATTATAAAAAAATGTAAATTTTGTTTAAATAATATTATTTTCATGAAATCTAATTAGAAATGTAGTTTTAAAATTTTTCGGACGATTACTTTTAAAATTATATCAAAAAAACGTTATTTTTTAGAAATAATGCGTTTTTCTTAAAAATCAAACAAAAACTGCTGTAACTTTTTTATTTCTTTATAAAAAAATGTAAATTTTGTTTAAATAATTTTATTTTCATGAAATCTAATTAGAAATGTAGTTTTAAAATTTTTCGGTCGATTATTTTTAAAATTATACCAAAAAAACGTTTTTCTTAAAAATCACACAAAAACTGCAGAAACTTTTTTATTTCTTTATAAAAAAATGTAAATTTTGTTTAAATAATTTTATTTTCATGAAATCTAATTAGAAATGTAGTTTTACTATTTTTCGGACGATTACTTTTAAAATTATATCAAAAAAACGTTATTTTTTAGAAATAATGCGTTTTTCTTAAAAATCAAACAAAAACTGCTGTAACTTTTTTATTTCTTTATAAAAAAATGTAAATTTTGTTTAAATAATTTTATTTTCATGAAATCTAATTAGAAATGTAGTTTTAAAATTTTTCGGTCGATTATTTTTAAAATTATACCAAAAAAACGTTTTTCTTAAAAATCAAACTAAAACTGCTGTAACTTTTTTATTTCTTTATAAAAAAATGTAAATTTTGTTTAAATAATATTATTTTCATGAAATCTAATTAGAAATGTAGTTTTAAAATTTTTCGGACGATTACTTTTAAAATTATATCAAAAAAACGTTATTTTTTAGAAATAATGCGTTTTTCTTAAAAATCAAACAAAAACTGCTGTAACTTTTTTATTTCTTTATAAAAAAATGTAAATTTTGTTTAAATAATTTTATTTTCATGAAATCTAATTAGAAATGTAGTTTTAAAATTTTTCGGTCGATTATTTTTAAAATTATACCAAAAAAACGTTTTTCTTAAAAATCACACAAAAACTGCAGAAACTTTTTTATTTCTTTATAAAAAAATGTAAATTTTGTTTAAATAATTTTATTTTCATGAAATCTAATTAGAAATGTAGTTTTAAAATTTTTCGGACGATTACTTTTAAAATTATATCAAAAAAACGTTATTTTTTAGAAATAATGCGTTTTTCTTAAAAATCAAACAAAAACTGCTGTAACTTTTTTATTTCTTTATAAAAAAATGTAAATTTTGTTTAAATAATTTTATTTTCATGAAATCTAATTAGAAATGTAGTTTTAAAATTTTTCGGTCGATTATTTTTAAAATTATACCAAAAAAACGTTTTTCTTAAAAATCACACAAAAACTGCAGAAACTTTTTTATTTCTTTATAAAAAAATGTAAATTTTGTTTAAATAATATTATTTTCATGAAATCTAATTAGAAATGTAGTTTTAAAATTTTTCGGACGATTACTTTTAAAATTATATCAAAAAAACGTTATTTTTTGGAAATAATGCGTTTTTCTTAAAAATCAAACAAAAACTGCTGTAACTTTTTTATTTCTTTATAAAAAAATGTAAATTTTGTTTAAATAATTTTATTTTCATGAAATCTAATTAGAAATGTAGTTTTAAAATTTTTCGGTCGATTATTTTTAAAATTATACCAAAAAAACGTTTTTCTTAAAAATCACACAAAAACTGCAGAAACTTTTTTATTTCTTTATAAAAAAATGTAAATTTTGTTTAAATAATATTATTTTCATGAAATCTAATTAGAAATGTAGTTTTAAAATTTTTCGGACGATTACTTTTAAAATTATATCAAAAAAACGTTATTTTTTAGAAATAATGCGTTTTTCTTAAAAATCAAACAAAAACTGCTGTAACTTTTTTATTTCTTTATAAAAAAATGTAAATTTTGTTTAAATAATTTTATTTTCATGAAATCTAATTAGAAATGTAGTTTTAAAATTTTTCGGTCGATTATTTTTAAAATTATACCAAAAAAACGTTTTTCTTAAAAATCACACAAAAACTGCAGAAACTTTTTTATTTTTTTATAAAAAAATGTAAATTTTGTTTAAATAATATTATTTTCATGAAATCTAATTAGAAATGTAGTTTTAAAATTTTTCGGACGATTACTTTTAAAATTATATCAAAAAAACGTTATTTTTTAGAAATAATGCGTTTTTCTTAAAAATCAAACAAAAACTGCTGTAACTTTTTTATTTCTTTATAAAAAAATGTAAATTTTGTTTAAATAATTTTATTTTCATGAAATCTAATTAGAAATGTAGTTTTAAAATTTTTCGGTCGATTATTTTTAAAATTATACCAAAAAAACGTTTTTCTTAAAAATCACACAAAAACTGCAGAAACTTTTTTATTTCTTTATAAAAAAATGTAAATTTTGTTTAAATAATATTATTTTCATGAAATCTAATTAGAAATGTAGTTTTAAAATTTTTCGGACGATTTTATTTTAAAATTATATCAAAAAAACGTTATTTTTTAGAAATAATGCGTTTTTCTTAAAAATCAAACAAAAACTGCTGTAACTTTTTTATTTCTTTATAAAAAAATGTAAATTTTGTTTAAATAATATTATTTTCATGAAATCTAATTAGAAATGTAGTTTTAAAATTTTTCGGACGATTACTTTTAAAATTATATCAAAAAAACGTTATTTTTTAGAAATAATGCGTTTTTCTTAAAAATCAAACAAAAACTGCTGTAACTTTTTTATTTCTTTATAAAAAAATGTAAATTTTGTTTAAATAATTTTATTTTCATGAAATCTAATTAGAAATGTAGTTTTAAAATTTTTCGGTCGATTATTTTTAAAATTATACCAAAAAAACGTTTTTCTTAAAAATCAAACTAAAACTGCTGTAACTTTTTTATTTCTTTATAAAAAAATGTAAATTTTGTTTAAATAATATTATTTTCATGAAATCTAATTAGAAATGTAGTTTTAAAATTTTTCGGACGATTACTTTTAAAATTATATCAAAAAAACGTTATTTTTTAGAAATAATGCGTTTTTCTTAAAAATCAAACAAAAACTGCTGTAACTTTTTTATTTCTTTATAAAAAAATGTAAATTTTGTTTAAATAATTTTATTTTCATGAAATCTAATTAGAAATGTAGTTTTAAAATTTTTCGGTCGATTATTTTTAAAATTATACCAAAAAAACGTTTTTCTTAAAAATCAAACTAAAACTGCTGTAACTTTTTTATTTCTTTATAAAAAAATGTAAATTTTGTTTAAATAATATTATTTTCATGAAATCTAATTAGAAATGTAGTATTAAAATTTTTCGGTCGATTATTTTTAAAATTATACCAAAAAAACGTTTTTCTTAAAAATCAAACTAAAACTGCTGTAACTTTTTTATTTCTTTATAAAAAAATGTAAATTTTGTTTAAATAATATTATTTTCATGAAATCTAATTAGAAATGTAGTTTTAAAATTTTTCGGACGATTACTTTTAAAATTATATCAAAAAAACGTTATTTTTTAGAAATAATGCGTTTTTCTTAAAAATCAAACAAAAACTGCTGTAACTTTTTTATTTCTTTATAAAAAAATGTAAATTTTGTTTAAATAATTTTATTTTCATGAAATCTAATTAGAAATGTAGTTTTAAAATTTTTCGGTCGATTATTTTTAAAATTATACCAAAAAAACGTTTTTCTTAAAAATCACACAAAAACTGCAGAAACTTTTTTATTTCTTTATAAAAAAATGTAAATTTTGTTTAAATAATATTATTTTCATGAAATCTAATTAGAAATGTAGTTTTAAAATTTTTCGGACGATTACTTTTAAAATTATATCAAAAAAACGTTATTTTTTAGAAATAATGCGTTTTTCTTAAAAATCAAACAAAAACTGCTGTAACTTTTTTATTTCTTTATAAAAAAATGTAAATTTTGTTTAAATAATTTTATTTTCATGAAATCTAATTAGAAATGTAGTTTTAAAATTTTTCGGTCGATTATTTTTAAAATTATACCAAAAAAACGTTTTTCTTAAAAATCAAACTAAAACTGCTGTAACTTTTTTATTTCTTTATAAAAAAATGTAAATTTTGTTTAAATAATATTATTTTCATGAAATCTAATTAGAAATGTAGTTTTAAAATTTTTCGGACGATTACTTTTAAAATTATATCAAAAAAACGTTATTTTTTAGAAATAATGCGTTTTTCTTAAAAATCAAACAAAAACTGCTGTAACTTTTTTATTTCTTTTTAAAAAAATGTAAATTTTGTTTAAATAATATTATTTTCATGAAATCTAATTAGAAATGTAGTTTTAAAATTTTTCGGACGATTACTTTAAAAATTATATCAAAAAAACGTTATTTTTTAGAAATAATGCGTTTTTCTTAAAAATCAAACAAAAACTGCTGTAACTTTTTTATTTCTTTATAAAAAAATGTAAATTTTGTTTAAATAATTTTATTTTCATGAAATCTAATTAGAAATGTAGTTTTAAAATTTTTCGGTCGATTATTTTTAAAATTATACCAAAAAAACGTTTTTCTTAAAAATCAAACTAAAACTGCTGTAACTTTTTTATTTCTTTATAAAAAAATGTAAATTTTGTTTAAATAATATTATTTTCATGAAATCTAATTAGAAATGTAGTTTTAAAATTTTTCGGACGATTACTTTTAAAATTATATCAAAAAAACGTTATTTTTTAGAAATAATGCGTTTTTCTTAAAAATCAAACAAAAACTGCTGTAACTTTTTTATTTCTTTATAAAAAAATGTAAATTTTGTTTAAATAATTTTATTTTCATGAAATCTAATTAGAAATGTAGTTTTAAAATTTTTCGGTCGATTATTTTTAAAATTATACCAAAAAAACGTTTTTCTTAAAAATCACACAAAAACTGCAGAAACTTTTTTATTTCTTTATAAAAAAATGTAAATTTTGTTTAAATAATTTTATTTTCATGAAATCTAATTAGAAATGTAGTTTTAAAATTTTTCGGTCGATTATTTTTAAAATTATACCAAAAAAACGTTTTTCTTAAAAATCACACAAAAACTGCAGAAACTTTTTTATTTCTTTATAAAAAAATGTAAATTTTGTTTAAATAATTTTATTTTCATGAAATCTAATTAGAAATGTAGTTTTAAAATTTTTCGGACGATTACTTTTAAAATTATATCAAAAAAACGTTATTTTTTAGAAATAATGCGTTTTTCTTAAAAATCAAACAAAAACTGCTGTAACTTTTTTATTTCTTTATAAAAAAATGTAAATTTTGTTTAAATAATTTTATTTTCATGAAATCTAATTAGAAATGTAGTTTTAAAATTTTTCGGTCGATTATTTTTAAAATTATACCAAAAAAACGTTTTTCTTAAAAATCACACAAAAACTGCAGAAACTTTTTTATTTCTTTATAAAAAAATGTAAATTTTGTTTAAATAATATTATTTTCATGAAATCTAATTAGAAATGTAGTTTTAAAATTTTTCGGACGATTACTTTTAAAATTATATCAAAAAAACGTTATTTTTTAGAAATAATGCGTTTTTCTTAAAAATCAAACAAAAACTGCTGTAACTTTTTTATTTCTTTATAAAAAAATGTAAATTTTGTTTAAATAATTTTATTTTCATGAAATCTAATTAGAAATGTAGTTTTAAAATTTTTCGGTCGATTATTTTTAAAATTATACCAAAAAAACGTTTTTCTTAAAAATCAAACTAAAACTGCTGTAACTTTTTTATTTCTTTATAAAAAAATGTAAATTTTGTTTAAATAATATTATTTACATGAAATCTAATTAGAAATGTAGTTTTAAAATTTTTCGGACGATTACTTTTAAAATTATATCAAAAAAACGTTATTTTTTAGAAATAATGCGTTTTTCTTAAAAATCAAACAAAAACTGCTGTAACTTTTTTATTTCTTAATAAAAAAATGTAAATTTTGTTTAAATAATTTTATTTTCATGAAATCTAATTAGAAATGTAGTTTTAAAATTTTTCGGTCGCTTATTTTTAAAATTATACCAAAAAAACGTTTTTCTTAAAAATCACACAAAAACTGCAGAAACTTTTTTATTTCTTTATAAAAAAATGTAAATTTTGTTTAAATAATTTTATTTTCATGAAATCTAATTAGAAATGTAGTTTTAAAATTTTTCGGACGATTACTTTTAAAATTATATCAAAAAAACGTTATTTTTTCGAAATAATGCGTTTTTCTTAAAAATCAAACAAAAACTGCTGTAACTTTTTTATTTCTTTATAAAAAAATGTAAATTTTGTTTAAATAATTTTATTTTCATGAAATCTAATTAGAAATGTAGTTTTAAAATTTTTCGGTCGATTATTTTTAAAATTATAACAAAAAAACGTTTTTCTTAAAATCAAACTAAAACTGCTGTAACTTTTTTATTTCTTTATAAAAAAATGTAAATTTTGTTTAAATAATATTATTTTCATGAAATCTAATTAGAAATGTAGTTTTAAAATTTTTCGGACGATTACTTTTAAAATTATATCAAAAAAACGTTATTTTTTAGAAATAATGCGTTTTTCTTAAAAATCAAACAAAAACTGCTGTAACTTTTTTATTTCTTTATAAAAAAATGTAAATTTTGTTTAAATAATTTTATTTTCATGAAATCTAATTAGAAATGTAGTTTTAAAATTTTTCGGTCGATTATTTTTAAAATTATACCAAAAAAACGTTTTTCTTAAAAATCACACAAAAACTGCAGAAACTTTTTTATTTCTTTATAAAAAAATGTAAATTTTGTTTAAATAATTTTATTTTCATGAAATCTAATTAGAAATGTAGTTTTAAAATTTTTCGGACGATTACTTTTAAAATTATATCAAAAAAACGTTATTTTTTAGAAATAATGCGTTTTTCTTAAAAATCAAACAAAAACTGCTGTAACTTTTTTATTTCTTTATAAAAAAATGTAAATTTTGTTTAAATAATTTTATTTTCATGAAATCTAATTAGAAATGTAGTTTTAAAATTTTTCGGTCGATTATTTTTAAAATTATACCAAAAAAACATTTTTCTTAAAAATCACACAAAAACTGCAGAAACTTTTTTATTTTTTTATAAAAAAATGTAAATTTTGTTTAAATAATATTATTTTCATGAAATCTAATTAGAAATGTAGTTTTAAAATTTTTCGGACGATTACTTTTAAAATTATATCAAAAAAACGTTATTTTTTAGAAATAATGCGTTTTTCTTAAAAATCAAACAAAAACTGCTGTAACTTTTTTATTTCTTTATAAAAAAATGTAAATTTTGTTTAAATAATTTTATTTTCATGAAATCTAATTAGAAATGTAGTTTTAAAATTTTTCGGTCGATTATTTTTAAAATTATACCAAAAAAACGTTTTTCTTAAAAATCACACAAAAACTGCAGAAACTTTTTTATTTCTTTATAAAAAAATGTAAATTTTGTTTAAATAATATTATTTTCATGAAATCTAATTAGAAATGTAGTTTTAAAATTTTTCGGACGATTACTTTTAAAATTATATCAAAAAAACGTTATTTTTTAGAAATAATGCGTTTTTCTTAAAAATCAAACAAAAACTGCTGTAACTTTTTTATTTCTTTATAAAAAAATGTAAATTTTGTTTAAATAATATTATTTTCATGAAATCTAATTAGAAATGTAGTTTTAAAATTTTTCGGACGATTACTTTTAAAATTATATCAAAAAAACGTTATTTTTTAGAAATAATGCGTTTTTCTTAAAAATCAAACAAAAACTGCTGTAACTTTTTTATTTCTTTATAAAAAAATGTAAATTTTGTTTAAATAATTTTATTTTCATGAAATCTAATTAGAAATGTAGTTTTAAAATTTTTCGGTCGATTATTTTTAAATTTATACCAAAAAAACGTTTTTCTTAAAAATCACACAAAAACTGCAGAAACTTTTTTATTTCTTTATAAAAAAATGTAAATTTTGTTTAAATAATTTTATTTTCATGAAATCTAATTAGAAATGTAGTTTTAAAATTTTTCGGACGATTACTTTTAAAATTATATCAAAAAAACGTTATTTTTTAGAAATAATGCGTTTTTCTTAAAAATCAAACAAAAACTGCTGTAACTTTTTTATTTCTTTATAAAAAAATGTAAATTTTGTTTAAATAATTTTATTTTCATGAAATCTAATTAGAAATGTAGTTTTAAAATTTTTCGGTCGATTATTTTTAAAATTATACCAAAAAAACGTTTTTCTTAAAAATCACACAAAAACTGCAGAAACTTTTTTATTTCTTTATAAAAAAATGTAAATTTTGTTTAAATAATATTATTTTCATGAAATCTAATTAGAAATGTAGTTTTAAAATTTTTCGGACGATTACTTTTAAAATTATATCAAAAAAACGTTATTTTTTAGAAATAATGCGTTTTTCTTAAAAATCAAACAAAAACTGCTGTAACTTTTTTATTTCTTTATAAAAAAATGTAAATTTTGTTTAAATAATTTTATTTTCATGAAATCTAATTAGAAATGTAGTTTTAAAATTTTTCGGTCGATTATTTTTAAAATTATACCAAAAAAACGTTTTTCTTAAAAATCAAACTAAAACTGCTGTAACTTTTTTATTTCTTTATAAAAAAATGTAAATTTTGTTTAAATAATATTATTTTCATGAAATCTAATTAGAAATGTAGTTTTAAAATTTTTCGGACGATTACTTTTAAAATTATATCAAAAAAACGTTATTTTTTAGAAATAATGCGTTTTTCTTAAAAATCAAACAAAAAATGCTGTAACTTTTTTATTTCTTTATAAAAAAATGTAAATTTTGTTTAAATAATTTTATTTTCATGAAATCTAATTAGAAATGTAGTTTTAAAATTTTTCGGTCGATTATTTTTAAAATTATACCAAAAAAACGTTTTTCTTAAAAATCACACAAAAACTGCAGAAACTTTTTTATTTCTTTATAAAAAAATGTAAATTTTGTTTAAATAATTTTATTTTCATGAAATCTAATTAGAAATGTAGTTTTAAAATTTTTCGGACGATTACTTTTAAAATTATATCAAAAAAACGTTATTTTTTCGAAATAATGCGTTTTTCTTAAAAATCAAACAAAAACTGCTGTAACTTTTTTATTTCTTTATAAAAAAATGTAAATTTTGTTTAAATAATTTTATTTTCATGAAATCTAATTAGAAATGTAGTTTTAAAATTTTTCGGTCGATTATTTTTAAAATTATAACAAAAAAACGTTTTTCTTAAAAATCAAACTAAAACTGCTGTAACTTTTTTATTTCTTTATAAAAAAATGTAAATTTTGTTTAAATAATATTATTTTCATGAAATCTAATTAGAAATGTAGTTTTAAAATTTTTCGGACGATTACTTTTAAAATTATATCAAAAAAACGTTATTTTTTAGAAATAATGCGTTTTTCTTAAAAATCAAACAAAAACTGCTGCAACTTTTTTATTTCTTTATAAAAAAATGTAAATTTTGTTTAAATAATTTTATTTTCATGAAATCTAATTAGAAATGTAGTTTTAAAATTTTTCGGTCGATTATTTTTAAAATTATACCAAAAAAACGTTTTTCTTATAAATCACACAAAAACTGCAGAAACTTTTTTATTTCTTTATAAAAAAATGTAAATTTTGTTTAAATAATTTTATTTTCATGAAATCTAATTAGAAATGTAGTTTTAAAATTTTTCGGACGATTACTTTTAAAATTATATCAAAAAAACGTTATTTTTTAGAAATAATGCGTTTTTCTTAAAAATCAAACAAAAACTGCTGTAACTTTTTTATTTCTTTATAAAAAAATGTAAATTTTGTTTAAATAATTTTATTTTCATGAAATCTAATTAGAAATGTAGTTTTAAAATTTTTCGGTCGATTATTTTTAAAATTATACCAAAAAAACGTTTTTCTTAAAAATCACACAAAAACTGCAGAAACTTTTTTATTTTTTTATAAAAAAATGTAAATTTTGTTTAAATAATATTATTTTCATGAAATCTAATTAGAAATGTAGTTTTAAAATTTTTCGGACGATTACTTTTAAAATTATATCAAAAAAACGTTATTTTTTAGAAATAATGCGTTTTTCTTAAAAATCAAACAAAAACTGCTGTAACTTTTTTATTTCTTTATAAAAAAATGTAAATTTTGTTTAAATAATTTTATTTTCATGAAATCTAATTAGAAATGTAGTTTTAAAATTTTTCGGTCGATTATTTTTAAAATTATACCAAAAAAACGTTTTTCTTAAAAATCACACAAAAACTGCAGAAACTTTTTTATTTCTTTATAAAAAAATGTAAATTTTGTTTAAATAATATTATTTTCATGAAATCTAATTAGAAATGTAGTTTTAAAATTTTTCGGACGATTACTTTTAAAATTATATCAAAAAAACGTAATTTTTTAGAAATAATGCGTTTTTCTTAAAAATCAAACAAAAACTGCTGTAACTTTTTTATTTCTTTATAAAAAAATGTAAATTTTGTTTAAATAATATTATTTTCATGAAATCTAATTAGAAATGTAGTTTTAAAATTTTTCGGACGATTACTTTTAAAATTATATCAAAAAAACGTTATTTTTTAGAAATAATGCGTTTTTCTTAAAAATCAAACAAAAACTGCTGTAACTTTTTTATTTCTTTATAAAAAAATGTAAATTTTGTTTAAATAATTTTATTTTCATGAAATCTAATTAGAAATGTAGTTTTAAAATTTTTCGGTCGATTATTTTTAAAATTATACCAAAAAAACGTTTTTCTTAAAAATCACACAAAAACTGCAGAAACTTTTTTATTTCTTTATAAAAAAATGTAAATTTTGTTTAAATAATATTATTTTCATGAAATCTAATTAGAAATGTAGTTTTAAAATTTTTCGGACGATTACTTTTAAAATTATATCAAAAAAACGTTATTTTTTAGAAATAATGCGTTTTTCTTAAAAATCAAACAAAAACTGCTGTAACTTTTTTATTTCTTGATAAAAAAATGTAAATTTTGTTTAAATAATTTTATTTTCATGAAATCTAATTAGAAATGTAGTTTTAAAATTTTTCGGTCGATTATTTTTAAAATTATACCAAAAAAACGTTTTTCTTAAAAATCAAACTAAAACTGCTGTAACTTTTTTATTTCTTTATAAAAAAATGTAAATTTTGTTTAAATAATATTATTTTCATGAAATCTAATTAGAAATGTAGTTTTAAAATTTTTCGGACGATTACTTTTAAAATTATATCAAAAAAACGTTATTTTTTAGAAATAATGCGTTTTTCTTAAAAATCAAACATAAACTGCTTTAACTTTTTTATTTCTTTATAAAAAAATGTAAATTTTGTTTAAATAATTTTATTCTCATGAAATCTAATTAGAAATGTAGTTTTAAAATTTTTCGGTCGATTATTTTTAAAATTATACCAAAAAAACGTTTTTCTTAAAAATCAAACTAAAACTGCTGTAACTTTTTTATTTCTTTATAAAAAAATGTAAATTTTGTTTAAATAATATTATTTTCATGAAATCTAATTAGAAATGTAGTTTTAAAATTTTTCGGACGATTACTTTTAAAATTATATCAAAAAAACGTTATTTTTTAGAAATAATGCGTTTTTCTTAAAAATCAAACAAAAACTGCTGTAACTTTTTTATTTCTTTATAAAAAAATGTAAATTTTGTTTAAATAATTTTATTTTCATGAAATCTAATTAGAAATGTAGTTTTAAAATTTTTCGGTCGATTATTTTTAAAATTATACCAAAAAAACGTTTTTCTTAAAAATCAAACTAAAACTGCTGTAACTTTTTTATTTCTTTATAAAAAAATGTAAATTTTGTTTAAATAATATTATTTTCATGAAATCTAATTAGAAATGTAGTTTTAAAATTTTTCGGACGATTACTTTTAAAATTATATCAAAAAAACGTTATTTTTTAGAAATAATGCGTTTTTCTTAAAAATCAAACAAAAACTGCTGTAACTTTTTTATTTCTTTATAAAAAAATGTAAATTTTGTTTAAATAATTTTATTTTCATGAAATCTAATTAGAAATGTAGTTTTAAAATTTTTCGGTCGATTATTTTTAAAATTATACCAAAAAAACGTTTTTCTTAAAAATCAAACTAAAACTGCTGTAACTTTTTTATTTCTTTATAAAAAAATGTAAATTTTGTTTAAATAATATTATTTTCATGAAATCTAATTAGAAATGTAGTTTTAAAATTTTTCGGACGATTACTTTTAAAATTATATCAAAAAAACGTTATTTTTTAGAAATAATGCGTTTTTCTTAAAAATCAAACAAAAACTGCTGTAACTTTTTTATTTCTTTATAAAAAAATGTAAATTTTGTTTAAATAATTTTATTTTCATGAAATCTTATTAGAAATGTAGTTTTAAAATTTTTCGGTCGATTATTTTTAAAATTATACCAAAAAAACGTTTTTCTTAAAAATCAAACTAAAACTGCTGTAACTTTTTTATTTCTTTATAAAAAAATGTAAATTTTGTTTAAATAATATTATTTTCATGAAATCTAATTAGAAATGTAGTTTTAAAATTTTTCGGACGATTACTTTTAAAATTATATCAAAAAAACGTTATTTTTTAGAAATAATGCGTTTTTCTTAAAAATCAAACAAAAACTGCTGTAACTTTTTTATTTCTTTATAAAAAAATGTAAATTTTGTTTAAATAATTTTATTTTCATGAAATCTAATTAGAAATGTAGTTTTAAAATTTTTCGGTCAATTATTTTTAAAATTATACCAAAAAAAACGTTTTTCTTAAAAATCACACAAAAACTGCAGAAACTTTTTTATTTCTTTATAAAAAAATGTAAATTTTGTTTAAATAATTTTATTTTCATGAAATCTAATTAGAAATGTAGTTTTAAAATTTTTCTTACGATTACTTTTAAAATTATATCAAAAAAACGTTATTTTTTAGAAATAATGCGTTTTTCTTAAAAATCAAACAAAAACTGCTGTAACTTTTTTATTTCTTTATAAAAAAATGTAAATTTTGTTTAAATAATTTTATTTTCATGAAATCTAATTAGAAATGTAGTTTTAAAATTTTTCGGTCGATTATTTTTAAAATTATACCAAAAAAACGTTTTTCTTAAAAATCAAACTAAAACTGCTGTAACTTTTTTATTTCTTTATAAAAAAATGTAAATTTTGTTTAAATAATATTATTTTCATGAAATCTAATTAGAAATGTAGTTTTAAAATTTTTCGGACGATTACTTTTAAAATTATATCAAAAAAACGTTATTTTTTAGAAATAATGCGTTTTTCTTAAAAATCAAACAAAAACTGCTGTAACTTTTTTATTTCTTTATAAAAAAATGTAAATTTTGTTTAAATAATTTTATTTTCATGAAATCTAATTAGAAATGTAGTTTTAAAATTTTTCGGTCGATTATTTTTAAAATTATACCAAAAAAACGTTTTTCTTAAAAATCACACAAAAACTGCAGAAACTTTTTTATTTCTTTATAAAAAAATGTAAATTTTGTTTAATAGTATATTGTTTTATTAGGAGTAAAATAAGTACTTTTTGTGACGAGCATGTAAGTTCGCGGGACGAGCTCTGCGAGTCCCGCGGATACATGCGAGCCACAAAAAGTTATTTTACTCCGAATAAAACATGCTATTTTTTCTTCAAACGCCTCAATTTATAAAATAATAATTGAAAAAAATAATTTTAAAATGTGACATTTAATTTACTACGTCATGTCATTAATGTATATTGGGTTACCTACTTCCAACAAAGTGAAATATGAAGTGAAGTTAGCTATGAAACAAACGAAAGCGCACCTGTGACTCTGATTTGAATTCAAAAAAATTATTTTTGAAATCCATAATCGAAATCATACTTCTTGTTTATTGTATTTACAGTGTTTAGTGATAGCTGGAAAAGTAAGTAATACTTAGTTTATTGGAGTATTAATTATTTATTGTAAAACAATTATTTATTGTTCCTAGTATTTATAATGTCATCCGATTCTGAAAATGATATGGAATGTACGCCACCATTTATTTTGCAAGCCGCAAATGAAGCAGCAAATAATCTGCTCCCAACAAAATCATCTAAAATTTATGAACATGCTTATGATAAATTTATTTCATGGTGCGATGATCAAAAAGTAAAAAATTACTCGGAAAATGTTTTATTGGCCTACTTTTCCGAACAGAAAAATAAAATGAAATGGAAGAGTTCAACAATGTGGTCGCAATATTCGATGATAAAATCATTACTTAATATAAAAAAGGGAGTGGATACAAATAAATACATGAAACTTCGAGCATTCCTAAAAAAACAAAATGAAGGGTATACTCCTAAAAAGTCGAGAGTATTTACAAAAGAACAGTTTGATAAATTTTTAAACGAAGCTTCTGATGAACAATATTTGGGCATCAAGGTAAGTTTACAGTACAACCATTTATAGTACATAGTTATTAATAACAATAATAAGTTTATTTAATAGCCCTTGGCTAAATTAACAAAGATCACAAAATATACAACATTCAACAAAATTAGTACATATACATATAACAAATAAATAATACATTATACAATAAATCTTTTTACATATATTTATATTGAAAACCATTTTTTATATAGCTCATTTTGTTATTTGGGGTTTCTGGTGCTTGTCGATGTGACGAGTTGGTCAAAATGAGAATGGACAATATTGAAGATTTTGGATCGTTATTATTTATTAAAATACCAGATAGCAAAACTAACAAATCAAGATCTTTTACAATAGTGGGAGAAAACTTTTTAAATATATATAGAAAATATCTTTCTTTACGCCCAAACAATATGAAAGATAATCGTTTTTTTATTAAATATGTAAATGGAAAATGTTATGGACAAGTAATGGGAATACACAAAATTGGTAACGCTTCTAGGGATGTAGCATCTTATTTAAAATTGCCAAATTCTCATGAATACACGGGGCACTGTTTAAGACGAACATCAGCTACTTTTCTTATAGATGGGGGAGCCGATATTACATCTCTAAAACAACATGGAGGTTGGAAGTCCACCAGTGTCGCCGAGGGATACATCGAAGAATCTTTAACCAAGAAGAAAGATGTTGCGCGGAGAATTTTGAATCCAGAGCCGATTACAAGTAATCCCGTTCAATTAATTATAAACCAAGAATCTGTAACCGAAAAGAAAGATGTTGCTCAGAGAATTTTAAAGCCAGAGACGATTACAAGTAATTCCGTTGAGTTAATTGATAACGAAGAATTAGCCCTTCCTGAGCTAATGCCACTTAATCCGATTCCCAGTATAATAGGATGTAATGCGAAAAAAACTTGTATAACCGCAGCTACAAGTTCAGCGTCTTCCTCCGCATTCAATTTTCAAAATGCTACAATTACAAATTGTACATTCAATATAAGTTATGTCGATAAAAACATATAAAATTATATTAATATTGTATTTAAATTAATAGATTTGTAAGCAATAATAATAAAAAAACAATCAGCTTTATAGGTTTTTATTTTAATTCGGCATTTGTTGTAACTAAGCTTTTACTGCTTTAAGGTTGTATTTTTGTCAAATTGGTAAAGTGCTCTATTTCTTATATTTAGTCTCCATTATTTTCATTAAAAACTTGTAGGTTTCGTACACTATAAAAAATTGATACATTCATTTGCGATACCTTACACAATTGCATACATTCTGTGAGTTTTTGAGATGACTTACGATTTATTCAGGGTTGTGTTTATATTATGAAAGCAACTACACCACTGGCCGAACTCTTACACTCATTTCTCTACATTGTGCACTCATACACATACACACTCTAAAGGCATTTAGGTATTATTCATTTACAGTTGTAGAATTTTTCCATCAACGTACAAAGTACAAATTTTATTGTGGACTGCTAATAATATTATTCCACTGATAAATACCATAACCTAAAAAGTAATTAAATTGATTTCAAAGTTAACTACAAGCATTGTTACAACCAACATAATTTTTAAAAACTGAGCTGTATAAAACCAATTCAGTAAAAATTATAATTTTTTTTTATTTATTAAAGATTTATTATACATATATTATAACCGAAGAATCTCATACAGGTTATTACAACATTGATACATTTAATTTTAATACGTTATGTCATGTTGCTACAATGTATATTGGGTTGCCAAATACGCGGAGTTAAAAATTGATTTTAACGCCTAGGAGTTAAAAAAACCGATTTACGTCGGAAATGTGCGAACATAACCCTAAAATCAATCAACAAAAAAATGACTTGTTAATGCCTACGAAGTGTCAAAAAACGCCATACTTTTATGACGTTTGAAGAAAAATAATTTTATTTTCATGAAATCTAATTAGAAATGTAGTTTTAAAATTTTTCGGACGATTACTTTTAAAATTATATCAAAAAAACGTTATTTTTTAGAAATAATGCGTTTTTCTTAAAAATCAAACAAAAACTGCTGTAACTTTTTTATTTCTTTATAAAAAAATGTAAATTTTGTTTAAATAATTTTATTTTCATGAAATCTAATTAGAAATGTAGTTTTAAAATTTTTCGGTCGATTATTTTTAAAATTATACCAAAAAAACGTTTTTCTTAAAAATCAAACTAAAACTGCTGTAACTTTTTTATTTCTTTATAAAAAAATGTAAATTTTGTTTAAATAATATTATTTTCATGAAATCTAATTAGAAATGTAGTTTTAAAATTTTTCGGACGATTACTTTTAAAATTATATCAAAAAAACGTTATTTTTTAGAAATAATGCGTTTTTCTTAAAAATCAAACAAAAACTGCTGTAACTTTTTTATTTCTTTATAAAAAAATGTAAATTTTGTTTAAATAATTTTATTTTCATGAAATCTAATTAGAAATGTAGTTTTAAAATTTTTCGGTCGATTATTTTTAAAATTATACCAAAAAAACGTTTTTCTTAAAAATCACACAAAAACTGCAGAAACTTTTTTATTTCTTTATAAAAAAATGTAAATTTTGTTTAATAGTATATTGTTTTATTAGGAGTAAAATAAGTACTTTTTGTGACGAGCATGTAAGTTCGCGGGACGAGCTCTGCGAGTCCCGCGGATACATGCGAGCCACAAAAAGTTATTTTACTCCGAATAAAACATGCTATTTTTTCTTCAAACGCCTCAATTTATAAAATAATAATTGAAAAAAATAATTTTAAAATGTGACATTTAATTTACTACGTCATGTCATTAATGTATATTGGGTTACCTACTTCCAACAAAGTGAAATATGAAGTGAAGTTAGCTATGAAACAAACGAAAGCGCACCTGTGACTCTGATTTGAATTCAAAAAAATTATTTTTGAAATCCATAATCGAAATCATACTTCTTGTTTATTGTATTTACAGTGTTTAGTGATAGCTGGAAAAGTAAGTAATACTTAGTTTATTGGAGTATTAATTATTTATTGTAAAACAATTATTTATTGTTCCTAGTATTTATAATGTCATCCGATTCTGAAAATGATATGGAATGTACGCCACCATTTATTTTGCAAGCCGCAAATGAAGCAGCAAATAATCTGCTCCCAACAAAATCATCTAAAATTTATGAACATGCTTATGATAAATTTATTTCATGGTGCGATGATCAAAAAGTAAAAAATTACTCGGAAAATGTTTTATTGGCCTACTTTTCCGAACAGAAAAATAAAATGAAATGGAAGAGTTCAACAATGTGGTCGCAATATTCGATGATAAAATCATTACTTAATATAAAAAAGGGAGTGGATACAAATAAATACATGAAACTTCGAGCATTCCTAAAAAAACAAAATGAAGGGTATACTCCTAAAAAGTCGAGAGTATTTACAAAAGAACAGTTTGATAAATTTTTAAACGAAGCTTCTGATGAACAATATTTGGGCATCAAGGTAAGTTTACAGTACAACCATTTATAGTACATAGTTATTAATAACAATAATAAGTTTATTTAATAGCCCTTGGCTAAATTAACAAAGATCACAAAATATACAACATTCAACAAAATTAGTACATATACATATAACAAATAAATAATACATTATACAATAAATCTTTTTACATATATTTATATTGAAAACCATTTTTTATATAGCTCATTTTGTTATTTGGGGTTTCTGGTGCTTGTCGATGTGACGAGTTGGTCAAAATGAGAATGGACAATATTGAAGATTTTGGATCGTTATTATTTATTAAAATACCAGATAGCAAAACTAACAAATCAAGATCTTTTACAATAGTGGGAGAAAACTTTTTAAATATATATAGAAAATATCTTTCTTTACGCCCAAACAATATGAAAGATAATCGTTTTTTTATTAAATATGTAAATGGAAAATGTTATGGACAAGTAATGGGAATACACAAAATTGGTAACGCTTCTAGGGATGTAGCATCTTATTTAAAATTGCCAAATTCTCATGAATACACGGGGCACTGTTTAAGACGAACATCAGCTACTTTTCTTATAGATGGGGGAGCCGATATTACATCTCTAAAACAACATGGAGGTTGGAAGTCCACCAGTGTCGCCGAGGGATACATCGAAGAATCTTTAACCAAGAAGAAAGATGTTGCGCGGAGAATTTTGAATCCAGAGCCGATTACAAGTAATCCCGTTCAATTAATTATAAACCAAGAATCTGTAACCGAAAAGAAAGATGTTGCTCAGAGAATTTTAAAGCCAGAGACGATTACAAGTAATTCCGTTGAGTTAATTGATAACGAAGAATTAGCCCTTCCTGAGCTAATGCCACTTAATCCGATTCCCAGTATAATAGGATGTAATGCGAAAAAAACTTGTATAACCGCAGCTACAAGTTCAGCGTCTTCCTCCGCATTCAATTTTCAAAATGCTACAATTACAAATTGTACATTCAATATAAGTTATGTCGATAAAAACATATAAAATTATATTAATATTGTATTTAAATTAATAGATTTGTAAGCAATAATAATAAAAAAACAATCAGCTTTATAGGTTTTTATTTTAATTCGGCATTTGTTGTAACTAAGCTTTTACTGCTTTAAGGTTGTATTTTTGTCAAATTGGTAAAGTGCTCTATTTCTTATATTTAGTCTCCATTATTTTCATTAAAAACTTGTAGGTTTCGTACACTATAAAAAATTGATACATTCATTTGCGATACCTTACACAATTGCATACATTCTGTGAGTTTTTGAGATGACTTACGATTTATTCAGGGTTGTGTTTATATTATGAAAGCAACTACACCACTGGCCGAACTCTTACACTCATTTCTCTACATTGTGCACTCATACACATACACACTCTAAAGGCATTTAGGTATTATTCATTTACAGTTGTAGAATTTTTCCATCAACGTACAAAGTACAAATTTTATTGTGGACTGCTAATAATATTATTCCACTGATAAATACCATAACCTAAAAAGTAATTAAATTGATTTCAAAGTTAACTACAAGCATTGTTACAACCAACATAATTTTTAAAAACTGAGCTGTATAAAACCAATTCAGTAAAAATTATAATTTTTTTTTATTTATTAAAGATTTATTATACATATATTATAACCGAAGAATCTCATACAGGTTATTACAACATTGATACATTTAATTTTAATACGTTATGTCATGTTGCTACAATGTATATTGGGTTGCCAAATACGCGGAGTTAAAAATTGATTTTAACGCCTAGGAGTTAAAAAAACCGATTTACGTCGGAAATGTGCGAACATAACCCTAAAATCAATCAACAAAAAAATGACTTGTTAATGCCTACGAAGTGTCAAAAAACGCCATACTTTTATGACGTTTGAAGAAAAATAATTTTATTTTCATGAAATCTAATTAGAAATGTAGTTTTAAAATTTTTCGGACGATTACTTTTAAAATTATATCAAAAAAACGTTATTTTTTAGAAATAATGCGTTTTTCTTAAAAATCAAACAAAAACTGCTGTAACTTTTTTATTTCTTTATAAAAAAATGTAAATTTTGTTTAAATAATTTTATTTTCATGAAATCTAATTAGAAATGTAGTTTTAAAATTTTTCGGTCGATTATTTTTAAAATTATACCAAAAAAACGTTTTTCTTAAAAATCAAACTAAAACTGCTGTAACTTTTTTATTTCTTTATAAAAAAATGTAAATTTTGTTTAAATAATATTATTTTCATGAAATCTAATTAGAAATGTAGTTTTAAAATTTTTCGGACGATTACTTTTAAAATTATATCAAAAAAACGTTATTTTTTAGAAATAATGCGTTTTTCTTAAAAATCAAACA
>CAXARA010000407.1:0-39740 GCA_963971135.1 Stenus bimaculatus | reverse complement strand
GTAGTTTTAAAATTTTTCGGTCGATTATTTTTAAAATTATACCAAAAAAACGTTTTTCTTAAAAATCAAACTAAAACTGCTGTAACTTTTTTATTTCTTTATAAAAAAATGTAAATTTTGTTTAAATAATATTATTTTCATGAAATCTAATTAGAAATGTAGTTTTAAAATTTTTCGGACGATTACTTTTAAAATTATATCAAAAAAACGTTATTTTTTAGAAATAATGCGTTTTTCTTAAAAATCAAACAAAAACTGCTGTAACTTTTTTATTTCTTTATAAAAAAATGTAAATTTTGTTTAAATAATTTTATTTTCATGAAATCTAATTAGAAATGTAGTTTTAAAATTTTTTGGTCGATTATTTTTAAAATTATACCAAAAAAACGTTTTTCTTAAAAATCAAACTAAAACTGCTGTAACTTTTTTATTTCTTTATAAAAAAATGTAAATTTTGTTTAAATAATATTATTTTCATGAAATCTAATTAGAAATGTAGTTTTAAAATTTTTCGGACGATTACTTTTAAAATTATATCAAAAAAACGTTATTTTTTAGAAATAATGCGTTTTTCTTAAAAATCAAACAAAAACTGCTGTAACTTTTTTATTTCTTTATAAAAAAATGTAAATTTTGTTTAAATAATTTTATTTTCATGAAATCTAATTAGAAATGTAGTTTTAAAATTTTTCGGTCGATTATTTTTAAAATTATACCAAAAAAACGTTTTTCTTAAAAATCAAACTAAAACTGCTGTAACTTTTTTATTTCTTTATAAAAAAATGTAAATTTTGTTTAAATAATATTATTTTCATGAAATCTAATTAGAAATGTAGTTTTAAAATTTTTCGGACGATTACTTTTAAAATTATATCAAAAAAACGTTATTTTTTAGAAATAATGCGTTTTTCTTAAAAATCAAACAAAAACTGCTGTAACTTTTTTATTTCTTTATAAAAAAATGTAAATTTTGTTTAAATAATTTTATTTTCATGAAATCTAATTAGAAATGTAGTTTTAAAATTTTTCGGTCGATTATTTTTAAAATTATACCAAAAAAACGTTTTTCTTAAAAATCAAACTAAAACTGCTGTAACTTTTTTATTTCTTTATAAAAAAATGTAAATTTTGTTTAAATAATATTATTTTCATGAAATCTAATTAGAAATGTAGTTTTAAAATTTTTCGGTCGATTATTTTTAAAATTATACCAAAAAAACGTTTTTCTTAAAAATCAAACTAAAACTGCTGTAACTTTTTTATTTCTTTATAAAAAAATGTAAATTTTGTTTAAATAATATTATTTTCATGAAATCTAATTAGAAATGTAGTTTTAAAATTTTTCGGACGATTACTTTTAAAATTATATCAAAAAAACGTTATTTTTTAGAAATAATGCGTTTTTCTTAAAAATCAAACAAAAACTGCTGTAACTTTTTTATTTCTTTATAAAAAAATGTAAATTTTGTTTAAATAATTTTATTTTCATGAAATCTAATTAGAAATGTAGTTTTAAAATTTTTCGGTCGATTATTTTTAAAATTATACCAAAAAAACGTTTTTCTTAAAAATCAAACTAAAACTGCTGTAACTTTTTTATTTCTTTATAAAAAAATGTAAATTTTGTTTAAATAATATTATTTTCATGAAATCTAATTAGAAATGTAGTTTTAAAATTTTTCGGACGATTACTTTTAAAATTATATCAAAAAAACGTTATTTTTTAGAAATAATGCGTTTTTCTTAAAAATCAAACAAAAACTGCTGTAACTTTTTTATTTCTTTATAAAAAAATGTAAATTTTGTTTAAATAATTTTATTTTCATGAAATCTAATTAGAAATGTAGTTTTAAAATTTTTCGGTCGATTATTTTTAAAATTATACCAAAAAAACGTTTTTCTTAAAAATCAAACTAAAACTGCTGTAACTTTTTTATTTCTTTATAAAAAAATGTAAATTTTGTTTAAATAATATTATTTTCATGAAATCTAATTAGAAATGTAGTTTTAAAATTTTTCGGACGATTACTTTTAAAATTATATCAAAAAAACGTTATTTTTTAGAAATAATGCGTTTTTCTTAAAAATCAAACAAAAACTGCTGTAACTTTTTTATTTCTTTATAAAAAAATGTAAATTTTGTTTAAATAATTTTATTTTCATGAAATCTAATTAGAAATGTAGTTTTAAAATTTTTCGGTCGATTATTTTTAAAATTATACCAAAAAAACGTTTTTCATAAAAATCAAACTAAAACTGCTGTAACTTTTTTATTTCTTTATAAAAAAATGTAAATTTTGTTTAAATAATATTATTTTCATGAAATCTAATTAGAAATGTAGTTTTAAAATTTTTCGGACGATTACTTTTAAAATTATATCAAAAAAACGTTATTTTTTAGAAATAATGCGTTTTTCTTAAAAATCAAACAAAAACTGCTGTAACTTTTTTATTTCTTTATAAAAAAATGTAAATTTTGTTTAAATAATTTTATTTTCATGAAATCTAATTAGAAATGTAGTTTTAAAATTTATCGGTCGATTATTTTTAAAATTATACCAAAAAAACGTTTTTCTTAAAAATCAAACTAAAACTGCTGTAACTTTTTTATTTCTTTATAAAAAAATGTAAATTTTGTTTAAATAATATTATTTTCATGAAATCTAATTAGAAATGTAGTTTTAAAATTTTTCGGTCGATTATTTTTAAAATTATACCAAAAAAACGTTTTTCTTAAAAATCAAACTAAAACTGCTGTAACTTTTTTATTTCTTTATAAAAAAATGTAAATTTTGTTTAAATAATATTATTTTCATGAAATCTAATTAGAAATGTAGTTTTAAAATTTTTCGGACGATTACTTTTAAAATTATATCAAAAAAACGTTATTTTTTAGAAATAATGCGTTTTTCTTAAAAATCAAACAAAAACTGCTGTAACTTTTTTATTTCTTTATAAAAAAATGTAAATTTTGTTTAAATAATTTTATTTTCATGAAATCTAATTAGAAATGTAGTTTTAAAATTTTTCGGTCGATTATTTTTAAAATTATACCAAAAAAACGTTTTTCTTAAAAATTTCATTTCATTTCATATATACACGGACATGCCATTAGAATTAAAAACCGGCAAAGCACACTAAACACAAAACCAACTAGGAACGAAGACGACGCCACATCTCAGACTTAAACACAAGGTAAGAACAATTGAAAATATCGATGGAATCACAAACTGTATTGATAGACTTACAACATCTGATCAATGGATTGTTTTGCCCATATTGTGTCTTGTGGTAATCAATGTGGAATGTCTCACAATTTCGTAGACTCCTAGATGGAACATTTAAGTTAAAAGAACTCAAAATACACGGACATTCGATAAAATTATTAAAAACCCTAAAAACAAAACAGGCACAAAAATACAAACGCCTGAGTTCCAGAGGAGACAACCCAAAATATTTAAGAATTAAGTCGTAGTTTTCACTCATATATTGAATATTTGTTCTGTAGCATAAATATTTCACAAATCGTTTTTGTGTTCTCTCCAGAAGAGTGATGTGGGTAGTGAGGTATGGGGCCCATAAGCTACAACAATAATCTAAGTGAGACCTAACCAGTGAACCATATAAAGATATTAGAGCGCGATCGTTAGTAAAATGCGCCGTACATCTTTTGACAAATCCAAGCATTTGACTAGCCTTATTGTTGATATTGTTAATATGATCCGAAAACTGCATTTTGTAGTCTAGTACCAGACCCAAGTCCCTAATAACCGTGACATCCTCAATGATATCCCCATCGATATAAAACCTTACATATGATCTGTCTGATTTACGACTAAATAAAATACTTTTACATTTAGACACATTTAAGGACATCTGATTAAATTCACACCATGACACTAAAGCATTCAAATCCTCCTGAAGGGAAATAATATCTCTATCAGAATAAATTGCTTTAAAAAGCTTTAAATCGTCTGCGAAGAGAAGAAATTGACTGTTTTTTATTACGTCCTGTAAATCATTAATGTATAACAAAAACAGGATGGGACCCAAATGAGACCCTTGAGGGACACCACTGGGAATAGACATGAAGTCAGACAACTCCGAATTGAGTCTGACGCATTGACTTCGACCCGAAAGATACGACCGCAACCAGGACAACAAAGGATCGCCAATACCTAGACCTTGAAGTTTTAATAATAACCGATGGTGGTTCACCCGGTCAAAAGCTTTACTAAAGTCAGTGTAAACGCTCGCAATTTCCAACCCACCCTCGAGTCCAGAGATTATATTATTAATATATATGAAGAGGTTAGTTTCCGTACTTCTTCCTCTCATAAATCCGTGTTGTTCAGGAATGATAATGTTACGGTAAGCACAAGAGATGGTGTTGGCAACAATTTTATCCAGCATCTTAGGAATATGAGAAATAATTGAAATTGGCCGATAGTTTTCAACACGAGTTTTATCACCACATTTATATACTGGAATAATATAAGATTTCTTCCAGGATGCCGCAAATATGCCTTCATTAAGAGATCGGTTAAAAAGTAGAGTTATTGGCTCACATAAGAACGAAGAACAGTTTTTGAGAAGCACAGCGGGAAGCTCATCAGGTCCGCTGTTTAGATTATCCTGCAAGTTATTTAATTCCTTAAACACCTCAAGCGAATCAATAACGATATTGTTTAACAATACACTATCGTAACACATCGCGATGGAAGAGGTGGAGGGGACCCCTGTGTCGTTAGAATAGTAGCTCATGAAATTATGAAGAAACATACCACTAATTTCGCGTGGAGTGTTGCCAGAGATGTCATCTTTACTGTACATCGTTGAAGGAACCGATTTATTCTGAGGGTAAAGCTTTTTTACATATTTCCAAAATGACTTTGGATTATTAACAATATTGTCTTCAGCGTTACTAATAAACGATAAATGATCGTCGGCTATAGATGCTTTACAGCGTGATCTTAACTTGGAAAAAATGCGATAATCACTCTCAAGGTTGGAACCTTTGAAAGACTTGTGAGCAAGTTTTTTAGAATAAATTAATTTTTTAGTTACCTGGGTAACCCAGGGAGGATAAGAGTAGTTTCTATGACCACTTCTGGAAATTTTGGGAGTAAATAAAACGATGCCCTCCATAAGCGTTTTATGAAACGAATCAACCGCATCATTAAAATCAACACAGGATAAGACCAGTGGCCAATCGACCTGGGACAAAAAGCGGTTTAATAATACATAGTCAGTATCATTGAAATTTAAAGATAAATAATCAGGCTGGATCTCAATAAATGACAGGTTAAGATCACACTCAAAGTTAACTGCAGGATGATAACTATCAGTAGGAACCAGTCCAATGGATTGTGTTAGGATGATATGAAAGTTAGAAAATATCAAATCCAAAGTCCTATCACTAGAGTTGGTAATGAAGTTTCGCTGGAATAAACCACAGGACGCAAGTCTATTAATAACCTCTGCATCATTGCCATTGACACTCGTAGTTGGAATAAGCCCTGGTCCAACATCATTTTCGACCCAGGTAATGGCGGGTAAATTGTAATCGCCACAAACAAGAAAAGAACTAGACGGGTGTAACGAAACAATTTCATCCACACAATCTGTGTGATCTAAGTATTTTCTGTATTCACAACATGGAGTAAAATAGCAGGCACAAATATATAAGTCAGATTCACCAGACTGTAACGAAACCCATAATTCCTCTCTCTGCATAACATTAATTACAACAGGACTAGAACGAAATTTCACATTAACAGCAATAAGAACACCACCACCCCGGCTCTTTAGGGGATCAGAGCGGTCACATCGATAAACACAAAACCTGTCATCAAATAACTCACTATCAGATATTGAAGAGTTAAGCCATGTTTCGGTTAGAATAACAACGTCTATGTCCATATTGACAATAGAGTTAAAAAAATCAAAAGTTTTCGTTCTTAAGCCACGAACATTTTGATAAAGAATCTTTAGAGAAGACTTTAGGTTGGCGGAATTGAGTGTTCGACCATTGGAAAATTTACACCACCCGTTTCAACCACACTCGAACTCCTCACACCTCCAAACGGACGACGAAAAACAAACTCCTTGATTCGAACATTCTTAGGCCAGTTATCAGGATTAAGAACAGCATCAAAAGAATCAGATTTAATTCTAACTTTAAAAGAGCACATAAGATCATTATTAGTTAAGGCAAAGCAAATAATACCTGATGTGGAAAATTTCTTTTCCATGAATGTACGCAACAGATCACAAGACGTACCAGCACGAACCCTATCAACATGGATCCATTTGTAGTTAAACTCAACGCCAGATAATTCAGTGACTTCATTACTAACAGTAGGTTGGGAAAATGCAACATCAGTAGATTTCTTGATTAATTTGTTATTACCTTTATTATTAATATTTATTTTCTTCTTTTTATTCAAATTAACATTATTATTTTGTTTAGATTTGGTCCTAATGATGTTATTTGTTGTGTTAGGATCATTGATCTCATTAACTGGAATTACATCATTTCTCTTTTCATTATTATTAATTTTGTTATCCGTTTTATTTTTACCTTTGTCAATGTCGCAGGTTGGAGAATTAATACTATCAATAGCATTAGATGAAGAGTGAGCTCCAAGATAGGTAATATTCCTACCGTTAGTTAATAATTTAATAAGATCAATATTAGTTTCACGAAGCACTTTAAAGTCCCTATTAAGATCATCAAGCTTAACACGTAGGTCAGATAATAGGGAGTTATTTTCATTAACGGTGGACTTTAATAGTTTGTTTTCATTCTTTAGCGAGTTCAAATCAGAATGAAGCGCAGCATTCTCCGTAATTAAGCTGGTCATGGGACTTACTACAAGCTTTAAATCGAAAATAGCCTGACTTTGCAGTTTCATTTCATTAGATAAAGAGAGTACAGCAGCATTGATTATGTCAAGAGTGTTAGATATGCAAGTGTTGGTAGAATTATTATTAGAGGAATTAGAGGAATTAGATTTACAAGCAGCTTGGGAAACATCATCAACACTTACATCCACCCTAGTGCAACAAACAAACTCGTCCTCAGTAACATATTTACCAGTCCTACATAGGTTAGAACAACTAGCGTGGTAAACAAGAGAACATTTTGAACATTGAACAATTGATGAAGTGGCAGATTTCTTGCACCTGTTGCATAATTTAACCATTTTGGTAATTTAGCGTAGCGGTACACAACTATAGATAACAATGCCAGATAAAACAGTTGATAACTATAACCCAAATTTTTGTTAATGTGTAGGCAACCCAACATACAATTAAGATTTGAAAGTTGGAGGGTAGATGGCGCCACAAATCAAAATATAATTAAATCGGGGAAGGTACGATAGCGAAAAAATACAGGTGTTATTAGAAAGAATATCTCTTCAGGTTTACGTACGAAAAATCCAGACTGGCTGCGGACAACGGCTACGAGGATGATTGCAGATTTGTGTCCAACAAATAATCCTCATTAGCATACGTAAACATCACTAACCACAAAAGTAACCAAATTTAACCCGATTTAAGGGGGAAACAGACCAACCACTGGATTCACTATTAAAATTAACACATATACTAATTACACTAAACCACATTAACACAAATTTCACCAACTAATTAAAATATTTACGAGAATTTATGCGGACCAATTTTAACACGTCCGTCCGCTGTGATAATACTTTGCACACAAATCAAACTAAAACTGCTGTAACTTTTTTATTTCTTTATAAAAAAATGTAAATTTTGTTTAAATAATATTATTTTCATGAAATCTAATTAGAAATGTAGTTTTAAAATTTTTCGGACGATTACTTTTAAAATTATATCAAAAAAACGTTATTTTTTAGAAATAATGCGTTTTTCTTAAAAATCAAACAAAAACTGCTGTAACTTTTTTATTTCTTTATAAAAAAATGTAAATTTTGTTTAAATAATTTTATTTTCATGAAATCTAATTAGAAATGTAGTTTTAAAATTTTTCGGTCGATTATTTTTAAAATTATACCAAAAAAACGTTTTTCTTAAAAATCAAACTAAAACTGCTGTAACTTTTTTATTTCTTTATAAAAAAATGTAAATTTTGTTTAAATAATATTATTTTCATGAAATCTAATTAGAAATGTAGTTTTAAAATTTTTCGGACGATTACTTTTTAAATTATATCAAAAAAACGTTATTTTTTAGAAATAATGCGTTTTTCTTAAAAATCAAACAAAAACTGCTGTAACTTTTTTATTTCTTTATAAAAAAATGTAAATTTTGTTTAAATAATTTTATTTTCATGAAATCTAATTAGAAATGTAGTTTTAAAATTTTTCGGTCGATTATTTTTAAAATTATACCAAAAAAACGTTTTTCTTAAAAATCAAACTAAAACTGCTGTAACTTTTTTATTTCTTTATAAAAAAATGTAAATTTTGTTTAAATAATATTATTTTCATGAAATCTAATTAGAAATGTAGTTTTAAAATTTTTCGGACGATTACTTTTAAAATTATATCAAAAAAACGTTATTTTTTAGAAATAATGCGTTTTTCTTAAAAATCAAACAAAAACTGCTGTAACTTTTTTATTTCTTTATAAAAAAATGTAAATTTTTTTTAAATAATTTTATTTTCATGAAATCTAATTAGAAATGTAGTTTTAAAATTTTTCGGTCGATTATTTTTAAAATTATACCAAAAAAACGTTTTTCTTAAAAATCACACAAAAACTGCAGAAACTTTTTTATTTCTTTATAAAAAAATGTAAATTTTGTTTAAATAATTTTATTTTCATGAAATCTAATTAGAAATGTAGTTTTAAAATTTTTCGGACGATTACTTTTAAAATTATATCAAAAAAACTTTATTTTTTAGAAATAATGCGTTTTTCTTAAAAATCAAACAAAAACTGCTGTAACTTTTTTATTTCTTTATAAAAAAATGTAAATTTTGTTTAAATAATTTTATTTTCATGAAATCTAATTAGAAATGTAGTTTTAAAATTTTTCGGTCGATTATTTTTAAAATTATACCAAAAAAACGTTTTTCTTAAAAATCAAACTAAAACTGCTGTAACTTTTTTATTTCTTTATAAAAAAATGTAAATTTTGTTTAAATAATATTATTTTCATGAAATCTAATTAGAAATGTAGTTTTAAAATTTTTCGGACGATTACTTTTAAAATTATATCAAAAAAACGTTATTTTTTAGAAATAATGCGTTTTTCTTAAAAATCAAACAAAAACTGCTGTAACTTTTTTATTTCTTTATAAAAAAATGTAAATTTTGTTTAAATAATTTTATTTTCATGAAATCTAATTAGAAATGTAGTTTTAAAATTTTTCGGTCGATTATTTTTAAAATTATACCAAAAAAACGTTTTTCTTAAAAATCAAACTAAAACTGCTGTAACTTTTTTATTTCTTTATAAAAAAATGTAAATTTTGTTTAAATAATATTATTTTCATGAAATCTAATTAGAAATGTAGTTTTAAAATTTTTCGGACGATTACTTTTAAAATTATATCAAAAAAACGTTATTTTTTAGAAATAATGCGTTTTTCTTAAAAATCAAACAAAAACTGCTGTAACTTTTTTATTTCTTTATAAAAAAATGTAAATTTTGTTTAAATAATTTTATTTTCATGAAATCTAATTAGAAATGTAGTTTTAAAATTTTTCGGTCGATTATTTTTAAAATTATACCAAAAAAACGTTTTTCTTAAAAATCACACAAAAACTGCAGAAACTTTTTTATTTCTTTATAAAAAAATGTAAATTTTGTTTAAATAATTTTATTTTCATGAAATCTAATTAGAAATGTAGTTTTAAAATTTTTCGGTCGATTATTTTTAAAATTATACCAAAAAACGTTTTTCTTAAAAATCAAACTAAAACTGCTGTAACTTTTTTATTTCTTTATAAAAAAATGTAAATTTTGTTTAAATAATATTATTTTCATGAAATCTAATTAGAAATGTAGTTTTAAAATTTTTCGGACGATTACTTTTAAAATTATATCAAAACAACGTTATTTTTTAGAAATAATGCGTTTTTCTTAAAAATCAAACAAAAACTGCTGTAACTTTTTTATTTCTTTATAAAAAAATGTAAATTTTGTTTAAATAATTTTATTTTCATGAAATCTAATTAGAAATGTAGTTTTAAAATTTTTCGGTCGATTATTTTTAAAATTATACCAAAAAAACGTTTTTCTTAAAAATCAAACTAAAACTGCTGTAACTTTTTTATTTCTTTATAAAAAAATGTAAATTTTGTTTAAATAATATTATTTTAATGAAATCTATTTAGAAATGTAGTTTTAAAATTTTTCGGACGATTACTTTTAAAATTATATCAAAAAAACGTTATTTTTTAGAAATAATGCGTTTTTCTTAAAAATCAAACAAAAACTGCTGTAACTTTTTTATTTCTTTATAAAAAAATGTAAATTTTGTTTAAATAATTTTATTTTCATGAAATCTAATTAGAAATGTAGTTTTAAAATTTTTCGGTCGATTATTTTTAAAATTATACCAAAAAAACGTTTTTCTTAAAAATCACACAAAAACTGCAGAAACTTTTTTATTTCTTTATAAAAAAATGTAAGATTTGTTTAAATAATTTTATTTTCATGAAATCTAATTAGAAATGTAGTTTTAAAATTTTTCGGACGATTACTTTTAAAATTATATCAAAAAAACTTTATTTTTTAGAAATAATGCGTTTTTCTTAAAAATCAAACAAAAACTGCTGTAACTTTTTTATTTCTTTATAAAAAAATGTAAATTTTGTTTAAATAATTTTATTTTCATGAAATCTAATTAGAAATGTAGTTTTAAAATTTTTCGGTCGATTATTTTTAAAATTATACCAAAAAAACGTTTTTCTTAAAAATCAAACTAAAACTGCTGTAACTTTTTTATTTCTTTATAAAAAAATGTAAATTTTGTTTAAATAATATTATTTTCATGAAATCTAATTAGAAATGTAGTTTTAAAATTTTTCGGACGATTACTTTTAAAATTATATCAAAAAAACGTTATTTTTTAGAAATAATGCGTTTTTCTTAAAAATCAAACAAAAACTGCTGTAACTTTTTTATTTCTTTATAAAAAAATGTAAATTTTGTTTAAATAATTTTATTTTCATGAAATCTAATTAGAAATGTAGTTTTAAAATTTTTCGGACGATTACTTTTAAAATTATATCAAAAAAACGTTATTTTTTAGAAATAATGCGTTTTTCTTAAAAATCAAACAAAAACTGCTGTAACTTTTTTATTTCTTTATAAAAAAATGTAAATTTTGTTTAAATAATATTATTTTCATGAAATCTAATTAGAAATGTAGTTTTAAAATTTTTCGGACGATTACTTTTAAAATTATATCAAAAAAACGTTATTTTTTAGAAATAATGCGTTTTTCTTAAAAATCAAACAAAAACTGCTGTAACTTTTTTATTTCTTTATAAAAAAATGTAAATTTTGTTTAAATAATTTTATTTTCATGAAATCTAATTAGAAATGTAGTTTTAAAATTTTTCGGTCGATTATTTTTAAAATTATACCAAAAAAACGTTTTTCTTAAAAATCAAACTAAAACTGCTGTAACTTTTTTATTTCTTTATAAAAAAATGTAAATTTTGTTTAAATAATATTATTTTCATGAAATCTAATTAGAAATGTAGTTTTAAAATTTTTCGGACGATTACTTTTAAAATTATATCAAAAAAACGTTATTTTTTAGAAATAATGCGTTTTTCTTAAAAATCAAACAAAAACTGCTGTAACTTTTTTATTTCTTTATAAAAAAATGTAAATTTTGTTTAAATAATTTTATTTTCATGAAATCTAATTAGAAATGTAGTTTTAAAATTTTTCGGTCGATTATTTTTAAAATTATACCAAAAAAACGTTTTTCTTAAAAATCACACAAAAACTGCAGAAACTTTTTTATTTCTTTATAAAAAAATGTAAATTTTGTTTAAATAATTTTATTTTCATGAAATCTAATTAGAAATGTAGTTTTAAAATTTTTCGGTCGATTATTTTTAAAATTATACCAAAAAACGTTTTTCTTAAAAATCAAACTAAAACTGCTGTAACTTTTTTATTTCTTTATAAAAAAATGTAAATTTTGTTTAAATAATATTATTTTAATGAAATCTAATTAGAAATGTAGTTTTAAAATTTTTTGGACGATTACTTTTAAAATTATATCAAAACAACGTTATTTTTTAGAAATAATGCGTTTTTCTTAAAAATCAAACAAAAACTGCTGTAACTTTTTTATTTCTTTATAAAAAAATGTAAATTTTGTTTAAATAATTTTATTTTCATGAAATCTAATTAGAAATGTAGTTTTAAAATTTTTCGGTCGATTATTTTTAAAATTATACCAAAAAAACGTTTTTCTTAAAAATCAAACTAAAACTGCTGTAACTTTTTTATTTCTTTATAAAAAAATGTAAATTTTGTTTAAATAATATTATTTTCATGAAATCTATTTAGAAATGTAGTTTTAAAATTTTTCGGACGATTACTTTTAAAATTATATCAAAAAAACGTTATTTTTTAGAAATAATGCGTTTTTCTTAAAAATCAAACAAAAACTGCTGTAACTTTTTTATTTCTTTATAAAAAAATGTAAATTTTGTTTAAATAATTTTATTTTCATGAAATCTAATTAGAAATGTAGTTTTAAAATTTTTCGGTCGATTATTTTTAAAATTATACCAAAAAAACGTTTTTCTTAAAAATCACACAAAAACTGCAGAAACTTTTTTATTTCTTTATAAAAAAATGTAAATTTTGTTTAAATAATTTTATTTTCATGAAATCTAATTAGAAATGTAGTTTTAAAATTTTTCGGACGATTACTTTTAAAATTATATCAAAAAAACTTTATTTTTTAGAAATAATGCGTTTTTCTTAAAAATCAAACAAAAACTGCTGTAACTTTTTTATTTCTTTATAAAAAAATGTAAATTTTGTTTAAATAATTTTATTTTCATGAAATCTAATTAGAAATGTAGTTTTAAAATTTTTCGGTCGATTATTTTTAAAATTATACCAAAAAAAACGTTTTTCTTAAAAATCAAACTAAAACTGCTGTAACTTTTTTATTTCTTTATAAAAAAATGTAAATTTTGTTTAAATAATATTATTTTCATGAAATCTAATTAGAAATGTAGTTTTAAAATTTTTCGGACGATTACTTTTAAAATTATATCAAAAAAACGTTATTTTTTAGAAATAATGCGTTTTTCTTAAAAATCAAACAAAAACTGCTGTAACTTTTTTATTTCTTTATAAAAAAATGTAAATTTTGTTTAAATAATTTTATTTTCATGAAATCTAATTAGAAATGTAGTTTTAAAATTTTTCGGTCGATTATTTTTAAAATTATACCAAAAAAACGTTTTTCTTAAAAATCAAACTAAAACTGCTGTAACTTTTTTATTTCTTTATAAAAAAATGTAAATTTTGTTTAAATAATATTATTTTCATGAAATCTAATTAGAAATGTAGTTTTAAAATTTTTCGGACGATTACTTTTAAAATTATATCAAAAAAACGTTATTTTTTAGAAATAATGCGTTTTTCTTAAAAATCAAACAAAAACTGCTGTAACTTTTTTATTTCTTTATAAAAAAATGTAAATTTTGTTTAAATAATTTTATTTTCATGAAATCTAATTAGAAATGTAGTTTTAAAATTTTTCGGTCGATTATTTTTAAAATTATACCAAAAAAAACGTTTTTCTTAAAAATCAAACTAAAACTGCTGTAACTTTTTTATTTCTTTATAAAAAAATGTAAATTTTGTTTAAATAATATTATTTTCATGAAATCTAATTAGAAATGTAGTTTTAAAATTTTTCGGACGATTACTTTTAAAATTATATCAAAAAAACGTTATTTTTTAGAAATAATGCGTTTTTCTTAAAAATCAAACAAAAACTGCTGTAACTTTTTTATTTCTTTATAAAAAAATGTAAATTTTGTTTAAATAATTTTATTTTCATGAAATCTAATTAGAAATGTAGTTTTAAAATTTTTCGGTCGATTATTTTTAAAATTATACCAAAAAAACGTTTTTCTTAAAAATCAAACTAAAACTGCTGTAACTTTTTTATTTCTTTATAAAAAAATGTAAATTTTGTTTAAATAATATTATTTTCATGAAATCTAATTAGAAATGTAGTTTTAAAATTTTTCGGACGATTACTTTTAAAATTATATCAAAAAAACGTTATTTTTTAGAAATAATGCGTTTTTCTTAAAAATCAAACAAAAACTGCTGTAACTTTTTTATTTCTTTATAAAAAAATGTAAATTTTGTTTAAATAATTTTATTTTCATGAAATCTAATTAGAAATGTAGTTTTAAAATTTTTCGGTCGATTATTTTTAAAATTATACCAAAAAAACGTTTTTCTTAAAAATCAAACTAAAACTGCTGTAACTTTTTTATTTCTTTATAAAAAAATGTAAATTTTGTTTAAATAATATTATTTTCATGAAATCTAATTAGAAATGTAGTTTTAAAATTTTTCGGACGATTACTTTTAAAATTATATCAAAAAAACGTTATTTTTTAGAAATAATGCGTTTTTCTTAAAAATCAAACAAAAACTGCTGTAACTTTTTTATTTCTTTATAAAAAAATGTAAATTTTGTTTAAATAATTTTATTTTCATGAAATCTAATTAGAAATGTAGTTTTAAAATTTTTCGGACGATTACTTTTAAAATTATATCAAAAAAACGTTATTTTTTAGAAATAATGCGTTTTTCTTAAAAATCAAACAAAAACTGCTGTAACTTTTTTATTTCTTTATAAAAAAATGTAAATTTTGTTTAAATAATATTATTTTCATGAAATCTAATTAGAAATGTAGTTTTAAAATTTTTCGGACGATTACTTTTAAAATTATATCAAAAAAACGTTATTTTTTAGAAATAATGCGTTTTTCTTAAAAATCAAACAAAAACTGCTGTAACTTTTTTATTTCTTTATAAAAAAATGTAAATTTTGTTTAAATAATTTTATTTTCATGAAATCTAATTAGAAATGTAGTTTTAAAATTTTTCGGTCGATTATTTTTAAAATTATACCAAAAAAAACGTTTTCTTAAAATCAAACTAAAACTGCTGTAACTTTTTATTTCTTTATAAAAAAATGTAAATTTTGTTTAAATAATATTATTTTCATGAAATCTAATTAGAAATGTAGTTTTAAAATTTTTCGGACGATTACTTTTAAAATTATATCAAAAAAACGTTATTTTTTAGAAATAATGCGTTTTTCTTAAAAATCAAACAAAAACTGCTGTAACTTTTTTATTTCTTAATAAAAAAATGTAAATTTTGTTTAAATAATTTTATTTCATGAAATCTAATTAGAAATGTAGTTTTAAAATTTTTCGGTCGATTATTTTTAAAATTATACCAAAAAAACGTTTTTCTTAAAAATCACACAAAAACTGCAGAAACTTTTTTATTTCTTTATAAAAAAATGTAAATTTTGTTTAAATAATTTTATTTTCATGAAATCTAATTAGAAATGTAGTTTTAAAATTTTTCGGTCGATTATTTTTAAAATTATACCAAAAAACGTTTTTCTTAAAAATCAAACTAAAACTGCTGTAACTTTTTTATTTCTTTATAAAAAAATGTAAATTTTGTTTAAATAATATTATTTTCATGAAATCTAATTAGAAATGTAGTTTTAAAATTTTTCGGACGATTACTTTTAAAATTATATCAAAACAACGTTATTTTTTAGAAATAATGCGTTTTTCTTAAAAATCAAACAAAAACTGCTGTAACTTTTTTATTTCTTTATAAAAAAATGTAAATTTTGTTTAAATAATTTTATTTTCATGAAATCTAATTAGAAATGTAGTTTTAAAATTTTTCGGTCGATTATTTTTAAAATTATACCAAAAAAACGTTTTTCTTAAAAATCAAACTAAAACTGCTGTAACTTTTTTATTTCTTTATAAAAAAATGTAAATTTTGTTTAAATAATATTATTTTCATGAAATCTATTTAGAAATGTAGTTTTAAAATTTTTCGGACGATTACTTTTAAAATTATATCAAAAAAACGTTATTTTTTAGAAATAATGCGTTTTTCTTAAAAATCAAACAAAAACTGCTGTAACTTTTTTATTTCTTTATAAAAAAATGTAAATTTTGTTTAAATAATTTTATTTTCATGAAATCTAATTAGAAATGTAGTTTTAAAATTTTTCGGTCGATTATTTTTAAAATTATACCAAAAAAACGTTTTTCTTAAAAATCACACAAAAACTGCAGAAACTTTTTTATTTCTTTATAAAAAAATGTAAATTTTGTTTAAATAATTTTATTTTCATGAAATCTAATTAGAAATGTAGTTTTAAAATTTTTCGGACGATTACTTTTAAAATTATATCAAAAAAACTTTATTTTTTAGTAATAATGCGTTTTTCTTAAAAATCAAACAAAAACTGCTGTAACTTTTTTATTTCTTTATAAAAAAATGTAAATTTTGTTTAAATAATTTTATTTTCATGAAATCTAATTAGAAATGTAGTTTTAAAATTTTTCGGTCGATTATTTTTAAAATTATACCAAAAAAACGTTTTTCTTAAAAATCAAACTAAAACTGCTGTAACTTTTTTATTTCTTTATAAAAAAATGTAAATTTTGTTTAAATAATATTATTTTCATGAAATCTAATTAGAAATGTAGTTTTAAAATTTTTCGGACGATTACTTTTAAAATTATATCAAAAAAACGTTATTTTTTAGAAATAATGCGTTTTTCTTAAAAATCAAACAAAAACTGCTGTAACTTTTTTATTTCTTTATAAAAAAATGTAAATTTTGTTTAAATAATTTTATTTTCATGAAATCTAATTAGAAATGTAGTTTTAAAATTTTTCGGTCGATTATTTTTAAAATTATACCAAAAAAACGTTTTTCTTAAAAATCAAACTAAAACTGCTGTAACTTTTTTATTTCTTTATAAAAAAATGTAAATTTTGTTTAAATAATATTATTTTCATGAAATCTAATTAGAAATGTAGTTTTAAAATTTTTCGGACGATTACTTTTAAAATTATATCAAAAAAACGTTATTTTTTAGAAATAATGCGTTTTTCTTAAAAATCAAACAAAAACTGCTGTAACTTTTTTATTTCTTTATAAAAAAATGTAAATTTTGTTTAAATAATTTTATTTTCATGAAATCTAATTAGAAATGTAGTTTTAAAATTTTTCGGTCGATTATTTTTAAAATTATACCAAAAAAACGTTTTTCTTAAAAATCAAACTAAAACTGCTGTAACTTTTTTATTTCTTTATAAAAAAATGTAAATTTTGTTTAAATAATATTATTTTCATGAAATCTAATTAGAAATGTAGTTTTAAAATTTTTCGGACGATTACTTTTAAAATTATATCAAAAAAACGTTATTTTTTAGAAATAATGCGTTTTTCTTAAAAATCAAACAAAAACTGCTGTAACTTTTTTATTTCTTTATAAAAAAATGTAAATTTTGTTTAAATAATTTTATTTTCATGAAATCTAATTAGAAATGTAGTTTTAAAATTTTTCGGTCGATTATTTTTAAAATTATACCAAAAAAATGTTTTTCTTAAAAATCAAACTAAAACTGCTGTAACTTTTTTATTTCTTTATAAAAAAATGTAAATTTTGTTTAAATAATATTATTTTCATGAAATCTAATTAGAAATGTAGTTTTAAAATTTTTCGGACGATTACTTTTAAAATTATATCAAAAAAACGTTATTTTTTAGAAATAATGCGTTTTTCTTAAAAATCAAACAAAAACTGCTGTAACTTTTTTATTTCTTTATAAAAAAATGTAAATTTTGTTTAAATAATTTTATTTTCATGAAATCTAATTAGAAATGTAGTTTTAAAATTTTTCGGTCGATTATTTTTAAAATTATACCAAAAAAACGTTTTTCTTAAAAATCAAACTAAAACTGCTGTAACTTTTTTATTTCTTTATAAAAAAATGTAAATTTTGTTTAAATAATATTATTTTCATGAAATCTAATTAGAAATGTAGTTTTAAAATTTTTCGGACGATTACTTTTAAAATTATATCAAAAAAACGTTATTTTTTAGAAATAATGCGTTTTTCTTAAAAATCAAACAAAAACTGCTGTAACTTTTTTATTTCTTTATAAAAAAATGTAAATTTTGTTTAAATAATTTTATTTTCATGAAATCTAATTAGAAATGTAGTTTTAAAATTTTTCGGTCGATTATTTTTAAAATTATACCAAAAAAACGTTTTTCTTAAAAATCACACAAAAACTGCAGAAACTTTTTTATTTCTTTATAAAAAAATGTAAATTTTGTTTAAATAATTTTATTTTCATGAAATCTAATTAGAAATGTAGTTTTAAAATTTTTCGGACGATTACTTTTAAAATTATATCAAAAAAACTTTATTTTTTAGAAATAATGCGTTTTTCTTAAAAATCAAACAAAAACTGCTGTAACTTTTTTATTTCTTTATAAAAAAATGTAAATTTTGTTTAAATAATTTTATTTTCATGAAATCTAATTAGAAATGTAGTTTTAAAATTTTTCGGTCGATTATTTTTAAAATTATACCAAAAAAACGTTTTTCTTAAAAATCAAACTAAAATTGCTGTAACTTTTTTATTTCTTTATAAAAAAATGTAAATTTTGTTTAAATAATATTATTTTCATGAAATCTAATTAGAAATGTAGTTTTAAAATTTTTCGGACGATTACTTTTAAAATTATATCAAAAAAACGTTATTTTTTAGAAATAATGCGTTTTTCTTAAAAATCAAACAAAAACTGCTGTAACTTTTTTATTTCTTTATAAAAAAATGTAAATTTTGTTTAAATAATTTTATTTTCATGAAATCTAATTAGAAATGTAGTTTTAAAATTTTTCGGTCGATTATTTTTAAAATTATACCAAAAAAACGTTTTTCTTAAAAATCAAACTAAAACTGCTGTAACTTTTTTATTTCTTTATAAAAAAATGTAAATTTTGTTTAAATAATATTATTTTCATGAAATCTAATTAGAAATGTAGTTATAAAATTTTTCGGACGATTACTTTTAAAATTATATCAAAAAAACGTTATTTTTTAGAAATAATGCGTTTTTCTTAAAAATCAAACAAAAACTGCTGTAACTTTTTTATTTCTTTATAAAAAAATGTAAATTTTGTTTAAATAATTTTATTTTCATGAAATCTAATTAGAAATGTAGTTTTAAAATTTTTCGGTCGATTATTTTTAAAATTATACCAAAAAAACGTTTTTCTTAAAAATCACACAAAAACTGCAGAAACTTTTTTATTTCTTTATAAAAAAATGTAAATTTTGTTTAAATAATTTTATTTTCATGAAATCTAATTAGAAATGTAGTTTTAAAATTTTTCGGACGATTACTTTTAAAATTATATCAAAAAAACGTTATTTTTTAGAAATAATGCGTTTTTCTTAAAAATCAAACAAAAACTGCTGTAACTTTTTTATTTCTTTATAAAAAAATGTAAATTTTGTTTAAATAATTTTATTTTCATGAAATCTAATTAGAAATGTAGTTTTAAAATTTTTCGGTCGATTATTTTTAAAATTATACCAAAAAACGTTTTTCTTAAAAATCACACAAAAACTGCAGAAACTTTTTTATTTCTTTATAAAAAAATGTAAATTTTGTTTAAATAATTTTATTTTCATGAAATCTAATTAGAAATGTAGTTTTAAAATTTTTCGGACGATTACTTTTAAAATTATATCAAAAAAACTTTATTTTTTAGAAATAATGCGTTTTTCTTAAAAATCAAACAAAAACTGCTGTAACTTTTTTATTTCTTTATAAAAAAATGTAAATTTTGTTTAAATAATTTTATTTTCATGAAATCTAATTAGAAATGTAGTTTTAAAATTTTCGGTCGATTATTTTTAAAATTATACCAAAAAACGTTTTTCTTAAAAATCACACAAAAACTGCAGAAACTTTTTTATTTCTTTATAAAAAAATGTAAATTTTGTTTAAATAATTTTATTTTCATGAAATCTAATTAGAAATGTAGTTTTAAAATTTTTCGGACGATTACTTTTAAAATTATATCAAAAAAAACGTTATTTTTTAGAAATAATGCGTTTTTCTTAAAAATCAAACAAAAACTGCTGTAACTTTTTATTTCTTTATAAAAAAATGTAAATTTTGTTTAAATAATTTTATTTTCATGAAATCTAATTAGAAATGTAGTTTTAAAATTTTTCGGTCGATTATTTTTAAAATTATACCAAAAAAACGTTTTTCTTAAAAATCAAACTAAAACTGCTGTAACTTTTTTATTTCTTTATAAAAAAATGTAAATTTTGTTTAAATAATATTATTTTCATGAAATCTAATTAGAAATGTAGTTTTAAAATTTTTCGGACGATTACTTTTAAAATTATATCAAAAAAACTTTATTTTTTAGAAATAATGCGTTTTTCTTAAAAATCAAACAAAAACTGCTGTAACTTTTTTATTTCTTTATAAAAAATGTAAATTTTGTTTAAATAATTTTATTTTCATGAAATCTAATTAGAAATGTAGTTTTAAAATTTTCGGTCGATTATTTTTAAAATTATACCAAAAAAAACGTTTTTCTTAAAAATCAAACTAAAACTGCTGTAACTTTTTTATTTCTTTATAAAAAAATGTAAATTTTGTTTAAATAATATTATTTTCATGAAATCTAATTAGAAATGTAGTTTTAAAATTTTTCGGACGATTACTTTTAAAATTATATCAAAAAAAACGTTATTTTTTAGAAATAATGCGTTTTTCTTAAAAATCAAACAAAAACTGCTGTAACTTTTTTATTTCTTTATAAAAAAATGTAAATTTTGTTTAAATAATTTTATTTTCATGAAATCTAATTAGAAATGTAGTTTTAAAATTTTTCGGTCGATTATTTTTAAAATTATACCAAAAAACGTTTTTCTTAAAAATCAAACTAAAACTGCTGTAACTTTTTTATTTCTTTATAAAAAAATGTAAATTTTGTTTAAATAATATTATTTTCATGAAATCTAATTAGAAATGTAGTTTAAAATTTTTCGGACGATTACTTTTAAAATTATATCAAAAAAACGTTATTTTTTAGAAATAATGCGTTTTTCTTAAAATCAAACAAAAACTGCTGTAACTTTTTTATTTCTTTATAAAAAAATGTAAATTTTGTTTAAATAATTTTATTTTCATGAAATCTAATTAGAAATGTAGTTTTAAATTTTTCGGTCGATTATTTTTAAAATTATACCAAAAAAACATTTTTCTTAAAATCACACAAAAACTGCAGAAACTTTTTTATTTCTTTATAAAAAAATGTAAATTTTGTTTAAATAATTTTATTTTCATGAAATCTAATTAGAAATGTAGTTTTAAAATTTTTCGGACGATTACTTTTAAAATTATATCAAAAAAACTCTTTATTTTTAGAAATAATGCGTTTTTCTTAAAAATCAAACAAAAACTGCTGTAACTTTTTTATTTCTTTATAAAAAAATGTAAATTTTGTTTAAATAATTTATTTTCATGAAATCTAATTAGAAATGTAGTTTTAAAATTTTTCGGTCGATTATTTTTAAAATTATACCAAAAAAACGTTTTTCTTAAAAATCAAACTAAAATTGCTGTAACTTTTTTATTTCTTTATAAAAAAATGTAAATTTTGTTTAAATAATATTATTTTCATGAAATCTAATTAGAAATGTAGTTTTAAAATTTTTCGGACGATTACTTTTAAAATTATATCAAAAAAACGTTATTTTTTAGAAATAATGCGTTTTTCTTAAAAATCAAACAAAAACTGCTGTAACTTTTTTATTTCTTTATAAAAAAATGTAAATTTTGTTTAAATAATTTTATTTTCATGAAATCTAATTAGAAATGTAGTTTTAAAATTTTTCGGTCGATTATTTTTAAAATTATACCAAAAAAACGTTTTTCTTAAAATCAAACTAAAACTGCTGTAACTTTTTTATTTCTTTATAAAAAAATGTAAATTTTGTTTAAATAATATTATTTTCATGAAATCTAATTAGAAATGTAGTTTTAAAATTTTTCGGACGATTACTTTTAAAATTATATCAAAAAAACGTTATTTTTTAGAAATAATGCGTTTTTCTTAAAAATCAAACAAAAACTGCTGTAACTTTTTTATTTCTTTATAAAAAAATGTAAATTTTGTTTAAATAATTTTATTTTCATGAAATCTAATTAGAAATGTAGTTTTAAAATTTTTCGGTCGATTATTTTTAAAATTATACCAAAAAAACGTTTTTCTTAAAAATCAAACTAAAACTGCTGTAACTTTTTTATTTCTTTATAAAAAAATGTAAATTTTGTTTAAATAATATTATTTTCATGAAATCTAATTAGAAATGTAGTTTTAAAATTTTTCGGACGATTACTTTTAAAATTATATCAAAAAAACGTTATTTTTTAGAAATAATGCGTTTTTCTTAAAAATCAAACAAAAACTGCTGTAACTTTTTTATTTCTTTATAAAAAAATGTAAATTTTGTTTAAATAATTTTATTTTCATGAAATCTAATTAGAAATGTAGTTTTAAAATTTTTCGGTCGATTATTTTTAAAATTATACCAAAAAAACGTTTTTCTTAAAAATCAAACTAAAACTGCTGTAACTTTTTTATTTCTTTATAAAAGAATGTAAATTTTGTTTAAATAATATTATTTTCATGAAATCTAATTAGAAATGTAGTTTTAAAATTTTTCGGACGATTACTTTTAAAATTATATCAAAAAAACGTTATTTTTAGAAATAATGCGTTTTTCTTAAAAATCAAACAAAAACTGCTGTAACTTTTTTATTTCTTTATAAAAAAATGTAAATTTTGTTTAAATAATTTTATTTTCATGAAATCTAATTAGAAATGTAGTTTTAAAATTTTTCGGTCGATTATTTTTAAAATTATACCAAAAAAACGTTTTTCTTAAAAATCACACAAAAACTGCAGAAACTTTTTTATTTCTTTATAAAAAAATGTAAATTTTGTTTAAATAATTTTATTTCATGAAATCTAATTAGAAATGTAGTTTTAAAATTTTTCGGACGATTACTTTTAAAATTATATCAAAAAAACTTTATTTTTTAGAAATAATGCGTTTTTCTTAAAAATCAAACAAAAACTGCTGTAACTTTTTTATTTCTTTATAAAAAAATGTAAATTTTGTTTAAATAATTTTATTTTCATGAAATCTAATTAGAAATGTAGTTTTAAAATTTTCGGTCGATTATTTTTAAAATTATACCAAAAAAACGTTTTTCTTAAAAATCAAACTAAAATTGCTGTAACTTTTTTATTTCTTTATAAAAAAATGTAAATTTTGTTTAAATAATATTATTTTCATGAAATCTAATTAGAAATGTAGTTTTAAAATTTTTCGGACGATTACTTTTAAAATTATATCAAAAAAACGTTATTTTTTAGAAATAATGCGTTTTTCTTAAAAATCAAACAAAAACTGCTGTAACTTTTTTATTTCTTTATAAAAAAATGTAAATTTTGTTTAAATAATTTTATTTTCATGAAATCTAATTAGAAATGTAGTTTTAAAATTTTTCGGTCGATTATTTTTAAAATTATACCAAAAAACGTTTTTCTTAAAAATCACACAAAAACTGCAGAAACTTTTTTATTTCTTTATAAAAAAATGTAAATTTTGTTTAAATAATTTTATTTTCATGAAATCTAATTAGAAATGTAGTTTTAAAATTTTTCGGACGATTACTTTTAAAATTATATCAAAAAAACGTTATTTTTTAGAAATAATGCGTTTTTCTTAAAAATCAAACAAAAACTGCTGTAACTTTTTTATTTCTTTATAAAAAAATGTAAATTTTGTTTAAATAATTTTATTTTCATGAAATCTAATTAGAAATGTAGTTTTAAAATTTTTCGGTCGATTATTTTTAAAATTATACCAAAAAAACGTTTTTCTTAAAAATCAAACTAAAACTGCTGTAACTTTTTTATTTCTTTATAAAAAAATGTAAATTTTGTTTAAATAATATTATTTTCATGAAATCTAATTAGAAATGTAGTTTTAAAATTTTTCGGACGATTACTTTTAAAATTATATCAAAAAAACTTTATTTTTTAGAAATAATGCGTTTTTCTTAAAAATCAAACAAAAACTGCTGTAACTTTTTTATTTCTTTATAAAAAAATGTAAATTTTGTTTAAATAATTTTATTTTCATGAAATCTAATTAGAAATGTAGTTTTAAAATTTTTCGGTCGATTATTTTTAAAATTATACCAAAAAAACGTTTTTCTTAAAAATCAAACTAAAACTGCTGTAACTTTTTTATTTCTTTATAAAAAAATGTAAATTTTGTTTAAATAATATTATTTTCATGAAATCTAATTAGAAATGTAGTTTTAAAATTTTTCGGACGATTACTTTTAAAATTATATCAAAAAAACGTTATTTTTTAGAAATAATGCGTTTTTCTTAAAAATCAAACAAAAACTGCTGTAACTTTTTTATTTCTTTATAAAAAAATGTAAATTTTGTTTAAATAATTTTATTTTCATGAAATCTAATTAGAAATGTAGTTTTAAAATTTTTCGGTCGATTATTTTTAAAATTATACCAAAAAAACGTTTTTCTTAAAAATCAAACTAAAACTGCTGTAACTTTTTTATTTCTTTATAAAAAAATGTAAATTTTGTTTAAATAATATTATTTTCATGAAATCTAATTAGAAATGTAGTTTTAAAATTTTTCGGACGATTACTTTTAAAATTATATCAAAAAAACGTTATTTTTTAGAAATAATGCGTTTTTCTTAAAAATCAAACAAAAACTGCTGTAACTTTTTTATTTCTTTATAAAAAAATGTAAATTTTGTTTAAATAATTTTATTTTCATGAAATCTAATTAGAAATGTAGTTTTAAAATTTTTCGGTCGATTATTTTTAAAATTATACCAAAAAAACATTTTTCTTAAAAATCACACAAAAACTGCAGAAACTTTTTTATTTCTTTATAAAAAAATGTAAATTTTGTTTAAATAATTTTATTTTCATGAAATCTAATTAGAAATGTAGTTTTAAAATTTTTCGGACGATTACTTGTAAAATTATATCAAAAAAACTTTATTTTTTAGAAATAATGCGTTTTTCTTAAAAATCAAACAAAAACTGCTGTAACTTTTTTATTTCTTTATAAAAAAATGTAAATTTTGTTTTAAATAATTTTATTTTCATGAAATCTAATTAGAAATGTAGTTTTAAAATTTTTCGGTCGATTATTTTTAAAATTATACCAAAAAAACGTTTTTCTTAAAAATCAAACTAAAATTGCTGTAACTTTTTTATTTCTTTATAAAAAAATGTAAATTTTGTTTAAATAATATTATTTTCATGAAATCTAATTAGAAATGTAGTTTTAAAATTTTTCGGACGATTACTTTTAAAATTATATCAAAAAAACGTTATTTTTTAGAAATAATGCGTTTTTCTTAAAAATCAAACAAAAACTGCTGTAACTTTTTTATTTCTTTATAAAAAAATGTAAATTTTGTTTAAATAATTTTATTTTCATGAAATCTAATTAGAAATGTAGTTTTAAAATTTTTCGGTCGATTATTTTTAAAATTATACCAAAAAAACGTTTTTCTTAAAAATCAAACTAAAACTGCTGTAACTTTTTTATTTCTTTATAAAAAAATGTAAATTTTGTTTAAATAATATTATTTTCATGAAATCTAATTAGAAATGTAGTTTTAAAATTTTTCGGACGATTACTTTTAAAATTATATCAAAAAAACGTTATTTTTTAGAAATAATGCGTTTTTCTTAAAAATCAAACAAAAACTGCTGTAACTTTTTTATTTCTTTATAAAAAAATGTAAATTTTGTTTAAATAATTTTATTTTCATGAAATCTAATTAGAAATGTAGTTTTAAAATTTTTCGGTCGATTATTTTTAAAATTATACCAAAAAACGTTTTTCTTAAAAATCAAACTAAAACTGCTGTAACTTTTTTATTTCTTTATAAAAAAATGTAAATTTTGTTTAAATAATATTATTTTCATGAAATCTAATTAGAAATGTAGTTTTAAAATTTTTCGGACGATTACTTTTAAAATTATATCAAAAAAACGTTATTTTTTAGAAATAATGCGTTTTTCTTAAAAATCAAACAAAAACTGCTGTAACTTTTTTATTTCTTTATAAAAAAATGTAAATTTTGTTTAAATAATTTTATTTTCATGAAATCTAATTAGAAATGTAGTTTTAAAATTTTTCGGTCGATTATTTTTAAAATTATACCAAAAAAACGTTTTTCTTAAAAATCAAACTAAAACTGCTGTAACTTTTTTATTTCTTTATAAAAGAATGTAAATTTTGTTTAAATAATATTATTTTCATGAAATCTAATTAGAAATGTAGTTTTAAAATTTTTCGGACGATTACTTTTAAAATTATATCAAAAAAACGTTATTTTTTAGAAATAATGCGTTTTTCTTAAAAATCAAACAAAAACTGCTGTAACTTTTTTATTTCTTTATAAAAAAATGTAAATTTTGTTTAAATAATTTTATTTTCATGAAATCTAATTAGAAATGTAGTTTTAAAATTTTTCGGTCGATTATTTTTAAAATTATACCAAAAAAACGTTTTTCTTAAAAATCAAACTAAAATTGCTGTAACTTTTTTATTTCTTTATAAAAAAATGTAAATTTTGTTTAAATAATATTATTTTCATGAAATCTAATTAGAAATGTAGTTTTAAAATTTTTCGGACGATTACTTTTAAAATTATATCAAAAAAACGTTATTTTTTAGAAATAATGCGTTTTTCTTAAAAATCAAACAAAAACTGCTGTAACTTTTTTATTTCTTTATAAAAAAATGTAAATTTTGTTTAAATAATTTTATTTTCATGAAATCTAATTAGAAATGTAGTTTTAAAATTTTTCGGTCGATTATTTTTAAAATTATACCAAAAAACGTTTTTCTTAAAAATCACACAAAAACTGCAGAAACTTTTTTATTTCTTTATAAAAAAATGTAAATTTTGTTTAAATAATTTTATTTTCATGAAATCTAATTAGAAATGTAGTTTTAAAATTTTTCGGACGATTACTTTTAAAATTATATCAAAAAAACGTTATTTTTTAGAAATAATGCGTTTTTCTTAAAAATCAAACAAAAACTGCTGTAACTTTTTTATTTCTTTATAAAAAAATGTAAATTTTGTTTAAATAATTTTATTTTCATGAAATCTAATTAGAAATGTAGTTTTAAAATTTTTCGGTCGATTATTTTTAAAATTATACCAAAAAAACGTTTTTCTTAAAAATCAAACTAAAACTGCTGTAACTTTTTTATTTCTTTATAAAAAAATGTAAATTTTGTTTAAATAATATTATTTTCATGAAATCTAATTAGAAATGTAGTTTTAAAATTTTTCGGACGATTACTTTTAAAATTATATCAAAAAAACTTTATTTTTTAGAAATAATGCGTTTTTCTTAAAATCAAACAAAAACTGCTGTAACTTTTTTATTTCTTTATAAAAAAATGTAAATTTTGTTTAAATAATTTTATTTTCATGAAATCTAATTAGAAATGTAGTTTTAAAATTTTTCGGTCGATTATTTTTAAAATTATACCAAAAAAACGTTTTTCTTAAAAATCAAACTAAAACTGCTGTAACTTTTTTATTTCTTTATAAAAAAATGTAAATTTTGTTTAAATAATATTATTTTCATGAAATCTAATTAGAAATGTAGTTTTAAAATTTTTCGGACGATTACTTTTAAAATTATATCAAAAAAACGTTATTTTTTAGAAATAATGCGTTTTTCTTAAAAATCAAACAAAAACTGCTGTAACTTTTTTATTTCTTTATAAAAAAATGTAAATTTTGTTTAAATAATTTTATTTTCATGAAATCTAATTAGAAATGTAGTTTTAAAATTTTTCGGTCGATTATTTTTAAAATTATACCAAAAAAACGTTTTTCTTAAAAATCAAACTAAAACTGCTGTAACTTTTTTATTTCTTTATAAAAAAATGTAAATTTTGTTTAAATAATATTATTTTCATGAAATCTAATTAGAAATGTAGTTTTAAAATTTTTCGGACGATTACTTTTAAAATTATATCAAAAAAACGTTATTTTTTAGAAATAATGCGTTTTTCTTAAAAATCAAACAAAAACTGCTGTAACTTTTTTATTTCTTTATAAAAAAATGTAAATTTTGTTTAAATAATTTTATTTTCATGAAATCTAATTAGAAATGTAGTTTTAAAATTTTTCGGTCGATTATTTTTAAAATTATACCAAAAAAACATTTTTCTTAAAAATCACACAAAAACTGCAGAAACTTTTTTATTTCTTTATAAAAAAATGTAAATTTTAATTAAATAATTTTATTTTCATGAAATCTAATTAGAAATGTAGTTTTAAAATTTTTCGGACGATTACTTTTAAAATTATATCAAAAAAACGTTATTTTTTAGAAATAATGCGTTTTTCTTAAAAATCAAACAAAAACTGCTGTAACTTTTTTATTTCTTTATAAAAAAATGTAAATTTTGTTTAAATAATTTTATTTTCATGAAATCTAATTAGAAATGTAGTTTTAAAATTTTTCGGTCGATTATTTTTAAAATTATACCAAAAAAACGTTTTTCTTAAAAATCAAACTAAAACTGCTATAACTTTTTTATTTCTTTATAAAAAAATGTAAATTTTGTTTAAATAATATTATTTTCATGAAATCTAATTAGAAATGTAGTTTTAAAATTTTTCGGACGATTACTTTTAAAATTATATCAAAAAAACGTTATTTTTTAGAAATAATGCGTTTTTCTTAAAAATCAAACAAAAACTGCTGTAACTTTTTTATTTCTTTATAAAAAATGTAAATTTTGTTTAAATAATTTTATTTTCATGAAATCTAATTAGAAATGTAGTTTTAAAATTTTTCGGTCGATTATTTTTAAAATTATACCAAAAAAACGTTTTTCTTAAAAATCACACAAAAACTGCAGAAACTTTTTTATTTCTTTATAAAAAAATGTAAATTTTGTTTAAATAATTTTATTTTCATGAAATCTAATTAGAAATGTAGTTTTAAAATTTTTCGGACGATTACTTTTAAAAATATATCAAAAAAACGTTATTTTTTAGAAATAATGCGTTTTTCTTAAAAATCAAACAAAAACTGCTGTAACTTTTTTATTTCTTTATAAAAAAATGTAAATTTTGTTTAAATAATTTTATTTTCATGAAATCTAATTAGAAATGTAGTTTTAAAATTTTTCGGTCGATTATTTTTAAAATTATACCAAAAAAACGTTTTTCTTAAAAATCACACAAAAACTGCAGAAACTTTTTTATTTCTTTATAAAAAAATGTAAATTTTGTTTAAATAATATTATTTTCATGAAATCTAATTAGAAATGTAGTTTTAAAATTTTTCGGACGATTACTTTTAAAATTATATCAAAAAAACGTTATTTTTTAGAAATAATGCGTTTTTCTTAAAAATCAAACAAAAACTGCTGTAACTTTTTTATTTCTTTATAAAAAAATGTAAATTTTGTTTAAATAATTTTATTTTCATGAAATCTAATTAGAAATGTAGTTTTAAAATTTTTCGGTCGATTATTTTTAAAATTATACCAAAAAAACGTTTTTCTTAAAAATCAAACTAAAACTGCTGTAACTTTTTTATTTCTTTATAAGAAAATGTAAATTTTGTTTAAATAATATTATTTTCATGAAATCTAATTTGAAATGTAGTTTTAAAATTTTTCGGACGATTACTTTTAAAATTATATCAAAAAAACGTTATTTTTTAGAAATAATGCGTTTTTCTTAAAAATCAAACAAAAACTGCTGTAACTTTTTTATTTCTTTATAAAAAAATGTAAATTTTGTTTAAATAATTTTATTTTCATGAAATCTAATTAGAAATGTAGTTTTAAAATTTTTCGGTCGATTATTTTTAAAATTATACCAAAAAAACGTTTTTCTTAAAAATCACACAAAAACTGCAGAAACTTTTTTATTTCTTTATAAAAAAATGTAAATTTTGTTTAAATAATTTTATTTTCATGAAATCTAATTAGAAATGTAGTTTTAAAATTTTTCGGACGATTACTTTTAAAATTATATCAAAAAAACGTTATTTTTTAGAAATAATGCGTTTTTCTTAAAAATCAAACAAAAACTGCTGTAACTTTTTTATTTCTTTATAAAAAAATGTAAATTTTGTTTAAATAATTTTATTTTCATGAAATCTAATTAGAAATGTAGTTTTAAAATTTTTCGGTCGATTATTTTTAAAATTATACCAAAAAAACGTTTTTCTTAAAAATCACACAAAAACTGCAGAAACTTTTTTATTTCTTTATAAAAAAATGTAAATTTTGTTTAAATAATTTTATTTTCATGAAATCTAATTAGAAATGTAGTTTTAAAATTTTTCGGACGATTACTTTTAAAATTATATCAAAAAAACGTTATTTTTTAGAAATAATGCGTTTTTCTTAAAAATCAAACAAAAACTGCTGTAACTTTTTTATTTCTTTATAAAAAAATGTAAATTTTGTTTAAATAATTTTATTTTCATGAAATCTAATTAGAAATGTAGTTTTAAAATTTTTCGGTCGATTATTTTTAAAATTATACCAAAAAAACGTTTTTCTTAAAAATCAAACTAAAACTGCTGTAACTTTTTTATTTCTTTATAAAAAAATGTAAATTTTGTTTAAATAATATTATTTTCATGAAATCTAATTAGAAATGTAGTTTTAAAATTTTTCGGACGATTACTTTTAAAATTATATCAAAAAAACGTTATTTTTTAGAAATAATGCGTTTTTCTTAAAAATCAAACAAAAACTGCTGTAACTTTTTTATTTCTTTATAAAAAAATGTAAATTTTGTTTAAATAATTTTATTTTCATGAAATCTAATTAGAAATGTAGTTTTAAAATTTTTCGGTCGATTATTTTTAAAATTATACCAAAAAAACGTTTTTCTTAAAAATCAAACTAAAACTGCTGTAACTTTTTTATTTCTTTATAAAAAAATGTAAATTTTGTTTAAATAATATTATTTTCATGAAATCTAATTAGAAATGTAGTTTTAAAATTTTTCGGACGATTACTTTTAAAATTATATCAAAAAAACGTTATTTTTTAGAAATAATGCGTTTTTCTTAAAAATCAAACAAAAACTGCTGTAACTTTTTTATTTCTTTATAAAAAAATGTAAATTTTGTTTAAATAATTTTATTTTCATGAAATCTAATTAGAAATGTAGTTTTAAAATTTTTCGGTCGATTATTTTTAAAATTATACCAAAAAAACATTTTTCTTAAAAATCACACAAAAACTGCAGAAACTTTTTTATTTCTTTATAAAAAAATGTAAATTTTAATTAAATAATTTTATTTTCATGAAATCTAATTAGAAATGTAGTTTTAAAATTTTTCGGACGATTACTTTTAAAATTATATCAAAAAAACGTTATTTTTTAGAAATAATGCGTTTTTCTTAAAAATCAAACAAAAACTGCTGTAACTTTTTTATTTCTTTATAAAAAAATGTAAATTTTGTTTAAATAATTTTATTTTCATGAAATCTAATTAGAAATGTAGTTTTAAAATTTTTCGGTCGATTATTTTTAAAATTATACCAAAAAAACGTTTTTCTTAAAAATCAAACTAAAACTGCTATAACTTTTTTATTTCTTTATAAAAAAATGTAAATTTTGTTTAAATAATATTATTTTCATGAAATCTAATTAGAAATGTAGTTTTAAAATTTTTCGGACGATTACTTTTAAAATTATATCAAAAAAACGTTATTTTTTAGAAATAATGCGTTTTTCTTAAAAATCAAACAAAAACTGCTGTAACTTTTTTATTTCTTTATAAAAAAATGTAAATTTTGTTTAAATAATTTTATTTTCATGAAATCTAATTAGAAATGTAGTTTTAAAATTTTTCGGTCGATTATTTTTAAAATTATACCAAAAAAACGTTTTTCTTAAAAATCACACAAAAACTGCAGAAACTTTTTTATTTCTTTATAAAAAAATGTAAATTTTGTTTAAATAATTTTATTTTCATGAAATCTAATTAGAAATGTAGTTTTAAAATTTTTCGGACGATTACTTTTAAAATTATATCAAAAAAACGTTATTTTTTAGAAATAATGCGTTTTTCTTAAAAATCAAACAAAAACTGCTGTAACTTTTTTATTTCTTTATAAAAAAATGTAAATTTTGTTTAAATAATTTTATTTTCATGAAATCTAATTAGAAATGTAGTTTTAAAATTTTTCGGTCGATTATTTTTAAAATTATACCAAAAAAACGTTTTTCTTAAAAATCACACAAAAACTGCAGAAACTTTTTTATTTCTTTATAAAAAAATGTAAATTTTGTTTAAATAATATTATTTTCATGAAATCTAATTAGAAATGTAGTTTTAAAATTTTTCGGACGATTACTTTTAAAATTATATCAAAAAAACGTTATTTTTTAGAAATAATGCGTTTTTCTTAAAAATCAAACAAAAACTGCTGTAACTTTTTTATTTCTTTATAAAAAAATGTAAATTTTGTTTAAATAATTTTATTTTCATGAAATCTAATTAGAAATGTAGTTTTAAAATTTTTCGGTCGATTATTTTTAAAATTATACCAAAAAAACGTTTTTCTTAAAAATCAAACTAAAACTGCTGTAACTTTTTTATTTCTTTATAAAAAAATGTAAATTTTGTTTAAATAATATTATTTTCATGAAATCTAATTAGAAATGTAGTTTTAAAATTTTTCGGACGATTACTTTTAAAATTATATCAAAAAAACGTTATTTTTTAGAAATAATGCGTTTTTCTTAAAAATCAAACAAAAACTGCTGTAACTTTTTTATTTCTTTATAAAAAAATGTAAATTTTGTTTAAATAATTTTATTTTCATGAAATCTAATTAGAAATGTAGTTTTAAAATTTTTCGGTCGATTATTTTTAAAATTATACCAAAAAAACGTTTTTCTTAAAAATCACACAAAAACTGCAGAAACTTTTTTATTTCTTTATAAAAAAATGTAAATTTTGTTTAAATAATTTTATTTTCATGAAATCTAATTAGAAATGTAGTTTTAAAATTTTTCGGACGATTACTTTTAAAATTATATCAAAAAAACGTTATTTTTTAGAAATAATGCGTTTTTCTTAAAAATCAAACAAAAACTGCTGTAACTTTTTTATTTCTTTATAAAAAAATGTAAATTTTGTTTAAATAATTTTATTTTCATGAAATCTAATTAGAAATGTAGTTTTAAAATTTTTCGGTCGATTATTTTTAAAATTATACCAAAAAAACGTTTTTCTTAAAAATCACACAAAAACTGCAGAAACTTTTTTATTTCTTTATAAAAAAATGTAAATTTTGTTTAAATAATTTTATTTTCATGAAATCTAATTAGAAATGTAGTTTTAAAATTTTTCGGACGATTACTTTTAAAATTATATCAAAAAAACGTTATTTTTTAGAAATAATGCGTTTTTCTTAAAAATCAAACAAAAACTGCTGTAACTTTTTTATTTCTTTATAAAAAAATGTAAATTTTGTTTAAATAATTTTATTTTCATGAAATCTAATTAGAAATGTAGTTTTAAAATTTTTCGGTCGATTATTTTTAAAATTATACCAAAAAAACGTTTTTCTTAAAAATCAAACTAAAACTGCTGTAACTTTTTTATTTCTTTATAAAAAAATGTAAATTTTGTTTAAATAATATTATTTTCATGAAATCTAATTAGAAATGTAGTTTTAAAATTTTTCGGACGATTACTTTTAAAATTATATCAAAAAAACGTTATTTTTTAGAAATAATGCGTTTTTCTTAAAAATCAAACAAAAACTGCTGTAACTTTTTTATTTCTTTATAAAAAATGTAAATTTTGTTTAAATAATTTTATTTTCATGAAATCTAATTAGAAATGTAGTTTTAAAATTTTTCGGGCGATTATTTTTAAAATTATACCAAAAAAACGTTTTTCTTAAAAATCAAACTAAAACTGCTGTAACTTTTTTATTTCTTTATAAAAAAATGTAAATTTTGTTTAAATAATATTATTTTCATGAAATCTAATTAGAAATGTAGTTTTAAAATTTTTCGGACGATTACTTTTAAAATTATATCAAAAAAACGTTATTTTTTTAGAAATAATGCGTTTTTCTTAAAAATCAAACAAAAACTGCTGTAACTTTTTTATTTCTTTATAAAAAAATGTAAATTTTGTTTAAATAATTTTATTTTCATGATTATTTTTAAAATTATACCAAAAAAACGTTTTTCTTAAAAATCAAACTAAAACTGCTGTAACTTTTTTATTTCTTTATAAAAAAATGTAAATTTTGTTTAAATAATTTTATTTTCATGAAATCTAATTAGAAATGTAGTTTTAAAATTTTTCGGTCGATTATTTTTAAAATTATACCAAAAAAACGTTTTTCTTAAAAATCACACAAAAACTGCAGAAACTTTTTTATTTCTTTATAAAAAAATGTAAATTTTGTTTAAATAATTTTATTTTCATGAAATCTAATTAGAAATGTAGTTTTAAAATTTTTCGGACGATTACTTTTAAAATTATATCAAAAAAACGTTATTTTTTAGAAATAATGCGTTTTTCTTAAAAATCAAACAAAAACTGCTGTAACTTTTTTATTTCTTTATAAAAAAATGTAAATTTTGTTTAAATAATTTTATTTTCATGAAATCTAATTAGAAATGTAGTTTCAAAATTTTTCGGTCAATTATTTTTAAAATTATACCAAAAAAACGTTTTTCTTAAAAATCACACAAAAACTGCAGAAACTTTTTTATTTCTTTATAAAAAAATGTAAATTTTGTTTAAATAATATTATTTTCATGAAATCTAATTAGAAATCTAGTTTTAAAATTTTTCGGATGATTACTTTTAAAATTATATCAAAAAAACGTTATTTTTTAGAAATAATGCGTTTTTCTTAAAAATCAAACAAAAACTGCTGTAACTTTTTTATTTCTTTATAAAAAAATGTAAATTTTGTTTAAATAATTTTATTTTCATGAAATCTAATTAGAAATGTAGTTTTAAAATTTTTCGGTCGATTATTTTTAAAATTATACCAAAAAAACGTTTTTCTTAAAAATCAAACTAAAACTGCTGTAACTTTTTTATTTCTTTATAAAAAAATGTAAATTTTGTTTAAATAATATTATTTTCATGAAATCTAATTAGAAATGTAGTTTTAAAATTTTTCGGACGATTACTTTTAAAATTATATCAAAAAAACGTTATTTTTTAGAAATAATGCGTTTTTCTTAAAAATCAAACAAAAACTGCTGTAACTTTTTTATTTCTTTATAAAAAAATGTAAATTTTGTTTAAATAATTTTATTTTCATGAAATCTAATTAGAAATGTAGTTTTAAAATTTTTCGGTCGATTATTTTTAAAATTATACCAAAAAAACGTTTTTCTTAAAAATCACACAAAAACTGCAGAAACTTTTTTATTTCTTTATAAAAAAATGTAAATTTTGTTTAAATAATTTTATTTTCATGAAATCTAATTAGAAATGTAGTTTTAAAATTTTTCGGACGATTACTTTTAAAATTATATCAAAAAAACGTTATTTTTTAGAAATAATGCGTTTTTCTTAAAAATCAAACAAAAACTGCTGTAACTTTTTTATTTCTTTATAAAAAAATGTAAATTTTGTTTAAATAATTTTATTTTCATGAAATCTAATTAGAAATGTAGCTTTAAAATTTTTCGGTCGATTATTTTTAAAATTATACCAAAAAAAACGTTTTTCTTAAAAATCACACAAAAACTGCAGAAACTTTTTTATTTCTTTATAAAAAAATGTAAATTTTGTTTAAATAATATTATTTTCATGAAATCTAATTAGAAATGTAGTTTTAAAATTTTTCGGACGATTACTTTTAAAATTATATCAAAAAAACGTTATTTTTTAGAAATAATGCGTTTTTCTTAAAAATCAAACAAAAACTGCTGTAACTTTTTTATTTCTTTATAAAAAAATGTAAATTTTGTTTAAATAATTTTATTTTCATGAAATCTAATTAGAAATGTAGTTTTAAAATTTTTCGGTCGATTATTTTTAAAATTATACCAAAAAAACGTTTTTCTTAAAAATCAAACTAAAACTGCTGTAACTTTTTTATTTCTTTATAAAAAAATGTAAATTTTGTTTAAATAATATTATTTTCATGAAATCTAATTAGAAATGTAGTTTTAAAATTTTTCGGACGATTACTTTTAAAATTATATCAAAAAAACGTTATTTTTTAGAAATAATGCGTTTTTCTTAAAAATCAAACAAAAACTGCTGTAACTTTTTTATTTCTTTATAAAAAAATGTAAATTTTGTTTAAATAATTTTATTTTCATGAAATCTAATTAGAAATGTAGTTTTAAAATTTTTCGGTCGATTATTTTTAAAATTATACCAAAAAAACGTTTTTCTTAAAAATCACACAAAAACTGCAGAAACTTTTTTATTTCTTTATAAAAAAATGTAAATTTTGTTTAAATAATATTATTTTCATGAAATCTAATTAGAAATGTAGTTTTAAAATTTTTCGGACGATTACTTTTAAAATTATAGCAAAAAAACGTTATTTTTTAGAAATAATGCGTTTTTCTTAAAAATCAAACAAAAACTGCTGTAACTTTTTTATTTCTTTATAAAAAAATGTAAATTTTGTTTAAATAATATTATTTTCATGAAATCTAATTAGAAATGTAGTTTTAAAATTTTTCGGACGATTACTTTTAAAATTATATCAAAAAAACGTTATTTTTTAGAAATAATGCGTTTTTCTTAAAAATCAAACAAAAACTGCTGTAACTTTTTTATTTCTTTATAAAAAAATGTAAATTTTGTTTAAATAATTTTATTTTCATGAAATCTAATTAGAAATGTAGTTTTAAAATTTTTCGGTCGATTATTTTTAAAATTATACCAAAAAAACGTTTTTCTTAAAAATCACACAAAAACTGCAGAAACTTTTTTATTTCTTTATAAAAAAATGTAAATTTTGTTTAAATAATTTTATTTTCATGAAATCTAATTAGAAATGTAGTTTTAAAATTTTTCGGACGATTACTTTTAAAATTATATCAAAAAAACGTTATTTTTTAGAAATAATGCGTTTTTCTTAAAAATCAAACAAAAACTGCTGTAACTTTTTTATTTCTTTATAAAAAAATGTAAATTTTGTTTAAATAATTTTATTTTCATGAAATCTAATTAGAAATGTAGTTTTAAAATTTTTCGGTCGATTATTTTTAAAATTATACCAAAAAAACGTTTTTCTTAAAAATCACACAAAAACTGCAGAAACTTTTTTATTTCTTTATAAAAAAATGTAAATTTTGTTTAAATAATATTATTTTCATGAAATCTAATTAGAAATGTAGTTTTAAAATTTTTCGGACGATTACTTTTAAAATTATATCAAAAAAACGTTATTTTTTAGAAATAATGCGTTTTTCTTAAAAATCAAACAAAAACTGCTGTAACTTTTTTATTTCTTTATAAAAAAATGTAAATTTTGTTTAAATAATTTTATTTTCATGAAATCTAATTAGAAATGTAGTTTTAAAATTTTTCGGTCGATTATTTTTAAAATTATACCAAAAAAACGTTTTTCTTAAAAATCAAACTAAAACTGCTGTAACTTTTTTATTTCTTTATAAAAAAATGTAAATTTTGTTTAAATAATATTATTTTCATGAAATCTAATTAGAAATGTAGTTTTAAAATTTTTCGGACGATTACTTTTAAAATTATATCAAAAAAACGTTATTTTTTAGAAATAATGCGTTTTTCTTAAAAATCAAACAAAAACTGCTGTAACTTTTTTATTTCTTTATAAAAAAATGTAAATTTTGTTTAAATAATTTTATTTTCATGAAATCTAATTAGAAATGTAGTTTTAAAATTTTTCGGTCGATTATTTTTAAAATTATACCAAAAAAACGTTTTTCTTAAAAATCACACAAAAACTGCAGAAACTTTTTTATTTCTTTATAAAAAAATGTAAATTTTGTTTAAATAATTTTATTTTCATGAAATCTAATTAGAAATGTAGTTTTAAAATTTTTCGGACGATTACTTTTAAAATTATATCAAAAAAACGTTATTTTTTAGAAATAATGCGTTTTTCTTAAAAATCAAACAAAAACTGCTGTAACTTTTTTATTTCTTTATAAAAAAATGTAAATTTTGTTTAAATAATTTTATTTTCATGAAATCTAATTAGAAATGTAGTTTTAAAATTTTTCGGTCGATTATTTTTAAAATTATACCAAAAAAACGTTTTTCTTAAAAATCACACAAAAACTGCAGAAACTTTTTTATTTCTTTATAAAAAAATGTAAATTTTGTTTAAATAATATTATTTTCATGAAATCTAATTAGAAATGTAGTTTTAAAATTTTTCGGACGATTACTTTTAAAATTATATCAAAAAAACGTTATTTTTTGGAAATAATGCGTTTTTCTTAAAAATCAAACAAAAACTGCTGTAACTTTTTTATTTCTTTATAAAAAAATGTAAATTTTGTTTAAATAATTTTATTTTCATGAAATCTAATTAGAAATGTAGTTTTAAAATTTTTCGGTCGATTATTTTTAAAATTATACCAAAAAAACGTTTTTCTTAAAAATCACACAAAAACTGCAGAAACTTTTTTATTTCTTTATAAAAAAATGTAAATTTTGTTTAAATAATATTATTTTCATGAAATCTAATTAGAAATGTAGTTTTAAAATTTTTCGGACGATTACTTTTAAAATTATATCAAAAAAACGTTATTTTTTAGAAATAATGCGTTTTTCTTAAAAATCAAACAAAAACTGCTGTAACTTTTTTATTTCTTTATAAAAAAATGTAAATTTTGTTTAAATAATTTTATTTTCATGAAATCTAATTAGAAATGTAGTTTTAAAATTTTTCGGTCGATTATTTTTAAAATTATACCAAAAAAACCTTTTTCTTAAAAATCACACAAAAACTGCAGAAACTTTTTTATTTTTTTATAAAAAAATGTAAATTTTGTTTAAATAATATTATTTTCATGAAATCTAATTAGAAATGTAGTTTTAAAATTTTTCGGACGATTACTTTTAAAATTATATCAAAAAAACGTTATTTTTTAGAAATAATGCGTTTTTCTTAAAAATCAAACAAAAACTGCTGTAACTTTTTTATTTCTTTATAAAAAAATGTAAATTTTGTTTAAATAATTTTATTTTCATGAAATCTAATTAGAAATGTAGTTTTAAAATTTTTCGGTCGATTATTTTTAAAATTATACCAAAAAAACGTTTTTCTTAAAAATCACACAAAAACTGCAGAAACTTTTTTATTTCTTTATAAAAAAATGTAAATTTTGTTTAAATAATATTATTTTCATGAAATCTAATTAGAAATGTAGTTTTAAAATTTTTCGGACGATTTTATTTTAAAATTATATCAAAAAAACGTTATTTTTTAGAAATAATGCGTTTTTCTTAAAAATCAAACAAAAACTGCTGTAACTTTTTTATTT
>CAXARA010000406.1:0-21632 GCA_963971135.1 Stenus bimaculatus | reverse complement strand
TAATATTATTTTCATGAAATCTAATTAGAAATGTAGTTTTAAAATTTTTCGGACGATTACTTTTAAAATTATATCAAAAAAACGATATTTTTTAGAAATAATGCGTTTTTCTTAAAAATCAAACAAAAACTGCTGTAACTTTTTTATTTCTTTATAAAAAAATGTAAATTTTGTTTAAATAATTTTATTTTCATGAAATCTAATTAGAAATGTAGTTTTAAAATTTTTCGGTCGATTATTTTTAAAATTATACCAAAAAAACGTTTTTCTTAAAAATCACACAAAAACTGCAGAAACTTTTTTATTTCTTTATAAAAAAATGTAAATTTTGTTTAAATAATATTATTTTCATGAAATCTAATTAGAAATGTAGTTTTAAAATTTTTCGGACGATTACTTTTAAAATTATATCAAAAAAACGTTATTTTTTAGAAATAATGCGTTTTTCTTAAAAATCAAACAAAAACTGCTGTAACTTTTTTATTTCTTTATAAAAAAATGTAAATTTTGTTTAAATAATTTTATTTTCATGAAATCTAATTAGAAATGTAGTTTTAAAATTTTTCGGTCGATTATTTTTAAAATTATACCAAAAAAACGTTTTTCTTAAAAATCAAACTAAAACTGCTGTAACTTTTTTATTTCTTTATAAAAAAATGTAAATTTTGTTTAAATAATATTATTTTCATGAAATCTAATTAGAAATGTAGTTTTAAAATTTTTCGGACGATTACTTTTAAAATTATATCAAAAAAACGTTATTTTTTAGAAATAATGCGTTTTTCTTAAAAATCAAACAAAAACTGCTGTAACTTTTTTATTTCTTTATAAAAAAATGTAAATTTTGTTTAAATAATTTTATTTTCATGAAATCTAATTAGAAATGTAGTTTTAAAATTTTTCGGTCGATTATTTTTAAAATTATACCAAAAAAACGTTTTTCTTAAAAATCAAACTAAAACTGCTGTAACTTTTTTATTTCTTTATAAAAAAATGTAAATTTTGTTTAAATAATATTATTTTCATGAAATCTAATTAGAAATGTAGTTTTAAAATTTTTTGGACGATTACTTTTAAAATTATATCAAAAAAACGTTATTTTTTAGAAATAATGCGTTTTTCTTAAAAATCAAACAAAAACTGCTGTAACTTTTTTATTTCTTTATAAAAAAATGTAAATTTTGTTTAAATAATTTTATTTTCATGAAATCTAATTAGAAATGTAGTTTTAAAATTTTTCGGTCGATTATTTTTAAAATTATACCAAAAAAACGTTTTTCTTAAAAATCAAACTAAAACTGCTGTAACTTTTTTATTTCTTTATAAAAAAATGTAAATTTTGTTTAAATAATATTATTTTCATGAAATCTAATTAGAAATGTAGTTTTAAAATTTTTCGGACGATTACTTTTAAAATTATATCAAAAAAACGTTATTTTTTAGAAATAATGCGTTTTTCTTAAAAATCAAACAAAAACTGCTGTAACTTTTTTATTTCTTTATAAAAAAATGTAAATTTTGTTTAAATAATTTTATTTTCATGAAATCTAATTAGAAATGTAGTTTTAAAATTTTTCGGTCGATTATTTTTAAAATTATACCAAAAAAACGTTTTTCTTAAAAATCACACAAAAACTGCAGAAACTTTTTTATTTCTTTATAAAAAAATGTAAATTTTGTTTAAATAATATTATTTTCATGAAATCTAATTAGAAATGTAGTTTTAAAATTTTTCGGACGATTACTTTTAAAATTATATCAAAAAAACGTTATTTTTTAGAAATAATGCGTTTTTCTTAAAAATCAAACAAAAACTGCTGTAACTTTTTTATTTCTTTATAAAAAAATGTAAATTTTGTTTAAATAATTTTATTTTCATGAAATCTAATTAGAAATGTAGTTTTAAAATTTTTCGGTCGATTATTTTTAAAATTATACCAAAAAAACGTTTTTCCTAAAAATCAAACTAAAACTGCTGTAACTTTTTTATTTCTTTATAAAAAAATGTAAATTTTGTTTAAATAATATTATTTTCATGAAATCTAATTAGAAATGTAGTTTTAAAATTTTTCGGACGATTACTTTTAAAATTATATCAAAAAAACGTTATTTTTTAGAAATAATGCGTTTTTCTTAAAAATCAAACAAAAACTGCTGTAACTTTTTATTTCTTTATAAAAAAATGTAAATTTTGTTTAAATAATTTTATTTTCATGAAATCTAATTAGAAATGTAGTTTTAAAATTTTTCGGTCGATTATTTTTAAAATTATACCAAAAAAACGTTTTTCTTAAAAATCAAACTAAAACTGCTGTAACTTTTTTATTTCTTTATAAAAAAATGTAAATTTTGTTTAAATAATATTATTTTCATGAAATCTAATTAGAAATGTAGTTTTAAAATTTTTCGGACGATTACTTTTAAAATTATATCAAAAAAACGTTATTTTTAGAAATAATGCGTTTTTCTTAAAAATCAAACAAAAACTGCTGTAACTATTTTATTTCTTTATAAAAAAATGTAAATTTTGTTTAAATAATTTTATTTTCATGAAATCTAATTAGAAATGTAGTTTTAAAATTTTTCGGTCGATTATTTTTAAAATTATACCAAAAAAACGTTTTTCTTAAAAATCACACAAAAACTGCAGAAACTTTTTTATTTCTTTATATAAAAATGCAAATTTTGTTTAAATAATTTTATTTTCATGAAATCTAATTAGAAATGTAGTTTTAAAATTTTTCGGACGATTACTTTTAAAATTATATCAAAAAAACGTTATTTTTTAGAAATAATGCGTTTTTCTTAAAAATCAAACAAAAACTGCTGTAACTTTTTTATTTCTTTATAAAAAAATGTAAATTTTGTTTAAATAATTTTATTTTCATGAAATCTAATTAGAAATGTAGTTTTAAAATTTTTCGGTCGATTATTTTTAAAATTATACCAAAAAAACGTTTTTCTTAAAAATCACACAAAAACTGCAGAAACTTTTTTATTTCTTTATAAAAAAATGTAAATTTTGTTTAAATAATTTTATTTTCATGAAATCTAATTAGAAATGTAGTTTTAAAATTTTTCGGACGATTACTTTTAAAATTATATCAAAAAAACGTTATTTTTTAGAAATAATGCGTTTTTCTTAAAAATCAAACAAAAACTGCTGTAACTTTTTTATTTCTTTATAAAAAAATGTAAATTTTGTTTAAATAATTTTATTTTCATGAAATCTAATTAGAAATGTAGTTTTAAAATTTTTCGGTCGATTATTTTTAAAATTATACCAAAAAAAACGTTTTTCTTAAAAATCAAACTAAAACTGCTGTAACTTTTTTATTTCTTTATAAAAAAATGTAAATTTTGTTTAAATAATATTATTTTCATGAAATCTAATTAGAAATGTAGTTTTAAAATTTTTCGGACGATTACTTTTAAAATTATATCAAAAAAACGTTATTTTTTAGAAATAATGCGTTTTTCTTAAAAATCAAACAAAAACTGCTGTAACTTTTTTATTTCTTTATAAAAAAATGTAAATTTTGTTTAAATAATTTTATTTTCATGAAATCTAATTAGAAATGTAGTTTTAAAATTTTTCGGTCGATTATTTTTAAAATTATACCAAAAAAAACGTTTTTCTTAAAAATCAAACTAAAACTGCTGTAACTTTTTTATTTCTTTATAAAAAAATGTAAATTTTGTTTAAATAATATTATTTTCATGAAATCTAATTAGAAATGTAGTTTTAAAATTTTTCGGACGATTACTTTTAAAATTATATCAAAAAAACGTTATTTTTTAGAAATAATGCGTTTTTCTTAAAAATCAAACAAAAACTGCTGTAACTTTTTTATTTCTTTATAAAAAAATGTAAATTTTGTTTAAATAATTTTATTTTCATGAAATCTAATTAGAAATGTAGTTTTAAAATTTTTCGGTCGATTATTTTTAAAATTATACCAAAAAAACATTTTTCTTAAAAATCACACAAAAACTGCAGAAACTTTTTTATTTCTTTATAAAAAAATGTAAATTTTAATTAAATAATTTTATTTTCATGAAATCTAATTAGAAATGTAGTTTTAAAATTTTTCGGACGATTACTTTTAAAATTATATCAAAAAAACGTTATTTTTTAGAAATAATGCGTTTTTCTTAAAAATCAAACAAAAACTGCTGTAACTTTTTTATTTCTTTATAAAAAAATGTAAATTTTATTTAAATAATTTTATTTTCATGAAATCTAATTAGAAATGTAGTTTTAAAATTTTTCGGTCGATTATTTTTAAAATTATACCAAAAAAACGTTTTTCTTAAAAATCACACAAAAACTGCAGAAACTTTTTTATTTCTTTATAAAAAAATGTAAATTTTGTTTAAATAATTTTATTTTCATGAAATCTAATTAGAAATGTAGTTTTAAAATTTTTCGGACGATTACTTTTAAAATTATATCAAAAAAACGTTATTTTTTAGAAATAATGCGTTTTTCTTAAAAATCAAACAAAAACTGCCGTAACTTTTTTATTTCTTTATAAAAAAATGTAAATTTTGTTTAAATAATTTTATTTTCATGAAATCTAATTAGAAATGTAGTTTTAAAATTTTTCGGTCGATTATTTTTAAAATTATACCAAAAAAACGTTTTTCTTAAAAATCACACAAAAACTGCAGAAACTTTTTTATTTCTTTATAAAAAAATGTAAATTTTGTTTAAATAATATTATTTTCATGAAATCTAATTAGAAATGTAGTTTTAAAATTTTTCGGACGATTACTTTTAAAATTATATCAAAAAAACGTTATTTTTTAGAAATAATGCGTTTTTCTTAAAAATCAAACAAAAACTGCTGTAACTTTTTTATTTCTTTATAAAAAAATGTAAATTTTGTTTAAATAATTTTATTTTCATGAAATCTAATTAGAAATGTAGTTTTAAAATTTTTCGGTCGATTATTTTTAAAATTATACCAAAAAAACGTTTTTCTTAAAAATCAAACTAAAACTGCTGTAACTTTTTTATTTCTTTATAAAAAAATGTAAATTTTGTTTAAATAATATTATTTTCATGAAATCTAATTAGAAATGTAGTTTTAAAATTTTTCGGACGATTACTTTTAAAATTATATCAAAAAAACGTTATTTTTTAGAAATAATGCGTTTTTCTTAAAAATCAAACAAAAACTGCTGTAACTTTTTTATTTCTTTATAAAAAAATGTAAATTTTGTTTAAATAATTTTATTTTCATGAAATCTAATTAGAAATGTAGTTTTAAAATTTTTCGGTCGATTATTTTTAAAATTATACCAAAAAAACGTTTTTCTTAAAAATCACACAAAAACTGCAGAAACTTTTTTATTTCTTTATAAAAAAATGTAAATTTTGTTTAAATAATTTTATTTTCATGAAATCTAATTAGAAATGTAGTTTTAAAATTTTTCGGACGATTACTTTTAAAATTATATCAAAAAAACGTTATTTTTTAGAAATAATGCGTTTTTCTTAAAAATCAAACAAAAACTGCTGTAACTTTTTTATTTCTTTATAAAAAAATGTAAATTTTGTTTAAATAATTTTATTTTCATGAAATCTAATTAGAAATGTAGTTTTAAAATTTTTCAGTCGATTATTTTTAAAATTATACCAAAAAAAACGTTTTTCTTAAAAATCAAACTAAAACTGCTGTAACTTTTTTATTTCTTTATAAAAAAATGTAAATTTTGTTTAAATAATATTATTTTCATGAAATCTAATTAGAAATGTAGTTTTAAAATTTTTCGGACGATTACTTTTAAAATTATATCAAAAAAACGTTATTTTTTAGAAATAATGCGTTTTTCTTAAAAATCAAACAAAAACTGCTGTAACTTTTTTATTTCTTTATAAAAAAATGTAAATTTTGTTTAAATAATTTTATTTTCATGAAATCTAATTAGAAATGTAGTTTTAAAATTTTTCGGTCGATTATTTTTAAAATTATACCAAAAAAACGTTTTTCTTAAAAATCAAACTAAAACTGCTGTAACTTTTTTATTTCTTTATAAAAAAATGTAAATTTTGTTTAAATAATATTATTTTCATGAAATCTAATTAGAAATGTAGTTTTAAAATTTTTCAGACGATTACTTTTAAAATTATATCAAAAAAACGTTATTTTTTAGAAATAATGCGTTTTTCTTAAAAATCAAACAAAAACTGCTGTAACTTTTTTATTTCTTTATAAAAAAATGTAAATTTTGTTTAAATAATTTTATTTTCATGAAATCTAATTAGAAATGTAGTTTTAAAATTTTTCGGTCGATTATTTTTAAAATTAAACCAAAAAAACATTTTTCTTAAAAATCACACAAAAACTGCAGAAACTTTTTTATTTCTTTATAAAAAAATGTAAATTTTAATTAAATAATTTTATTTTCATGAAATCTAATTAGAAATGTAGTTTTAAAATTTTTCGGACGATTACTTTTAAAATTATATCAAAAAAACGTTTTTCTTAAAAATCAAACTAAAACTGCTGTAACTTTTTTATTTCTTTATAAAAAAATGTAAATTTTGTTTAAATAATATTATTTTCATGAAATCTAATTAGAAATGTAGTTTTAAAATTTTTCGGACGATTACTTTTAAAATTATATCAAAAAAACGTTATTTTTTAGAAATAATGCGTTTTTCTTAAAAATCAAACAAAAACTGCTGTAACTTTTTTATTTCTTTATAAAAAAATGTAAATTTTGTTTAAATAATTTTATTTTCATGAAATCTAATTAGAAATGTAGTTTTAAAATTTTTCGGACGATTACTTTTAAAATTATATCAAAAAAACGTTATTTTTTAGAAATAATGCGTTTTTCTTAAAAATCAAACAAAAACTGCTGTAACTTTTTTATTTCTTTATAAAAAAATGTAAATTTTGTTTAAATAATTTTATTTTCATGAAATCTAATTAGAAATGTAGTTTTAAAATTTTTCGGTCGATGATTTTTAAAATTATACCAAAAAAACATTTTTCTTAAAAATCACACAAAAACTGCAGAAACTTTTTTATTTCTTTATAAAAAAATGTAAATTTTAATTAAATAATTTTATTTTCATGAAATCTAATTAGAAATGTAGTTTTAAAATTTTTCGGACGATTACTTTTAAAATTATATCAAAAAAACGTTATTTTTTAGAAATAATGCGTTTTTCTTAAAAATCAAACAAAAACTGCTGTAACTTTTTTATTTCTTTATAAAAAAATGTAAATTTTGTTTAAATAATTTTATTTTCATGAAATCTAATTAGAAATGTAGTTTTAAAATTTTTCGGTCGATGATTTTTAAAATTATACCAAAAAAACATTTTTCTTAAAAATCACACAAAAACTGCAGAAACTTTTTTATTTCTTTATAAAAAAATGTAAATTTTAATTAAATAATTTTATTTTCATGAAATCTAATTAGAAATGTAGTTTTAAAATTTTTCGGTCGATTATTTTTAAAATTATACCAAAAAAACATTTTTCTTAAAAATCACACAAAAACTGCAGAAACTTTTTTATTTCTTTATAAAAAAATGTAAATTTTAATTAAATAATTTTATTTTCATGAAATCTAATTAGAAATGTAGTTTTAAAATTTTTCGGACGATTACTTTTAAAATTATATCAAAAAAACGTTATTTTTTAGAAATAATGCGTTTTTCTTAAAAATCAAACAAAAACTGCTGTAACTTTTTTATTTCTTTATAAAAAAATGTAAATTTTGTTTAAATAATTTTATTTTCATGAAATCTAATTAGAAATGTAGTTTTAAAATTTTTCGGTCGATTATTTTTAAAATTATACCAAAAAAACGTTTTTCTTAAAAATCAAACTAAAACTGCTATAACTTTTTTATTTCTTTATAAAAAAATGTAAATTTTGTTTAAATAATATTATTTTCATGAAATCTAATTAGAAATGTAGTTTTAAAATTTTTCGGACGATTACTTTTAAAATTATATCAAAAAAACGTTATTTTTTAGAAATAATGCGTTTTTCTTAAAAATCAAACAAAAACTGCTGTAACTTTTTTATTTCTTTATAAAAAAATGTAAATTTTGTTTAAATAATTTTATTTTCATGAAATCTAATTAGAAATGTAGTTTTAAAATTTTTCGGTCGATTATTTTTAAAATTATACCAAAAAAACGTTTTTCTTAAAAATCACACAAAAACTGCAGAAACTTTTTTATTTCTTTATAAAAAAATGTAAATTTTGTTTAAATAATTTTATTTTCATGAAATCTAATTAGAAATGTAGTTTTAAAATTTTTCGGACGATTACTTTTAAAATTATATCAAAAAAACGTTATTTTTTAGAAATAATGCGTTTTTCTTAAAAATCAAATAAAAACTGCTGTAACTTTTTTATTTCTTTATAAAAAAATGTAAATTTTGTTTAAATAATTTTATTTTTATGAAATCTAATTAGAAATGTAGTTTTAAAATTTTTCGGTCGATTATTTTTAAAATTATACCAAAAAAACGTTTTTCTTAAAAATCACACAAAAACTGCAGAAACTTTTTTATTTCTTTATAAAAAAATGTAAATTTTGTTTAAATAATATTATTTTCATGAAATCTAATTAGAAATGTAGTTTTAAAATTTTTCGGACGATTACTTTTAAAATTATATCAAAAAAACGTTATTTTTTAGAAATAATGCGTTTTTCTTAAAAATCAAACAAAAACTGCTGTAACTTTTTTATTTCTTTATAAAAAAATGTAAATTTTGTTTAAATAATTTTATTTTCATGAAATCTAATTAGAAATGTAGTTTTAAAATTTTTCGGTCGATTATTTTTAAAATTATACCAAAAAAACGTTTTTCTTAAAAATCAAACTAAAACTGCTGTAACTTTTTTATTTCTTTATAAAAAAATGTAAATTTTGTTTAAATAATATTATTTTCATGAAATCTAATTAGAAATGTAGTTTTAAAATTTTTCGGACGATTACTTTTAAAATTATATCAAAAAAACGTTATTTTTTAGAAATAATGCGTTTTTCTTAAAAATCAAACAAAAACTGCTGTAACTTTTTTATTTCTTTATAAAAAAATGTAAATTTTGTTTAAATAATTTTATTTTCATGAAATCTAATTAGAAATGTAGTTTCAAAATTTTTCGGTCGATTATTTTTAAAATTATACCAAAAAAACGTTTTTCTTAAAAATCACACAAAAACTGCAGAAACTTTTTTATTTCTTTATAAAAAAATGTAAATTTTGTTTAAATAATTTTATTTTCATGAAATCTGATTAGAAATGTAGTTTTAAAATTTTTCGGACGATTACTTTTAAAATTATATCAAAAAAACGTTATTTTTTAGAAATAATGCGTTTTTCTTAAAAATCAAACAAAAACTGCTGTAACTTTTTTATTTCTTTATAAAAAACTGTAAATTTTGTTTAAATAATTTTATTTGCATGAAATCTAATTAGAAATGTAGTTTTAAAATTTTTCGGTCGATTATTTTTAAAATTATACCAAAAAAACGTTTTTCTTAAAAATCACACAAAAACTGCAGAAACTTTTTTATTTCTTTATAAAAAAATGTAAATTTTGTTTAAATAATTTTATTTTCATGAAATCTAATTAGAAATGTAGTTTTAAAATTTTTCGGACGATTACTTTTAAAATTATATCAAAAAAACGTTATTTTTTAGAAATAATGCGTTTTTCTTAAAAATCAAACAAAAACTGCTGTAACTTTTTTATTTCTTTATAAAAAAATGTAAATTTTGTTTAAATAATTTTATTTTCATGAAATCTAATTAGAAATGTAGTTTTAAAATTTTTCGGACGAATACTTTTAAAATTATATCAAAAAAACGTTATTTTTTAGAAATAATGCGTTTTTCTTAAAAATCAAACAAAAACTGCTGTAACTTTTTTATTTCTTTATAAAAAAATGTAAATTTTGTTTAAATAATTTTATTTTCATGAAATCTAATTAGAAATGTAGCTTTAAAATCACACAAAAACTGCAGAAACTTTTTTATTTCTTTATAAAAAAATGTAAATTTTGTTTAAATTATATTATTTTCATGAAATCTAATTAGAAATGTAGTTTTAAAATTTTTCGGACGATTACTTTTAAAATTATATCAAAAAAACGTTATTTTTTAGAAATAATGCGTTTTTCTTAAAAATCAAACAAAAACTGCTGTAACTTTTTTATTTCTTTATAAAAAAATGTAAATTTTGTTTAAATAATATTATTTTCATGAAATCTAATTAGAAATGTAGTTTTAAAATTTTTCGGACGATTACTTTTAAAATTATATCAAAAAAACGTTATTTTTTAGAAATAATGCGTTTTTCTTAAAAATCAAACAAAAACTGCTGTAACTTTTTTATTTCTTTATAAAAAAATGTAAATTTTGTTTAAATAATTTTATTTTCATGAAATCTAATTAGAAATGTAGTTTTAAAATTTTTCGGTCGATTATTTTTAAAATTATACCAAAAAAACGTTTTTCTTAAAAATCAAACTAAAACTGCTGTAACTTTTTTATTTCTTTATAAAAAAATGTAAATTTTGTTTAAATAATATTATTTTCATGAAATCTAATTAGAAATGTAGTTTTAAAATTTTTCGGACGATTACTTTTAAAATTATATCAAAAAAACGTTATTTTTTAGAAATAATGCGTTTTTCTTAAAAATCAAACAAAAACTGCTGTAACTTTTTTATTTCTTTATAAAAAAATGTAAATTTTGTTTAAATAATTTTATTTTCATGAAATCTAATTAGAAATGTAGTTTTAAAATTTTTCGGTCGATTATTTTTAAAATTATACCAAAAAAACATTTTTCTTAAAAATCACACAAAAACTGCAGAAACTTTTTTATTTCTTTATAAAAAAATGTAAATTTTAATTAAATAATTTTATTTTCATGAAATCTAATTAGAAATGTAGTTTTAAAATTTTTCGGACGATTACTTTTAAAATTATATCAAAAAAACGTTATTTTTTAGAAATAATGCGTTTTTCTTAAAAATCAAACAAAAACTGCTGTAACTTTTTTATTTCTTTATAAAAAAATGTAAATTTTGTTTAAATAATTTTATTTTCATGAAATCTAATTAGAAATGTAGTTTTAAAATTTTTCGGTCGATTATTTTTAAAATTATACCAAAAAAACGTTTTTCTTAAAAATCAAACTAAAACTGCTGTAACTTTTTTATTTCTTTATAAAAAAATGTAAATTTTGTTTAAATAATATTATTTTCATGAAATCTAATTAGAAATGTAGTTTTAAAATTTTTCGGACGATTACTTTTAAAATTATATCAAAAAAACGTTATTTTTTAGAAATAATGCGTTTTTCTTAAAAATCAAACAAAAACTGCTGTAACTTTTTTATTTCTTTATAAAAAAATGTAAATTTTGTTTAAATAATTTTATTTTCATGAAATCTAATTAGAAATGTAGTTTTAAAATTTTTCGGTCGATTATTTTTAAAATTATACCAAAAAAACATTTTTCTTAAAAATCACACAAAAACTGCAGAAACTTTTTTATTTCTTTATAAAAAAATGTAAATTTTAATTAAATAATTTTATTTTCATGAAATCTAATTAGAAATGTAGTTTTAAAATTTTTCGGACGATTACTTTTAAAATTATATCAAAAAAACGTTATTTTTTAGAAATAAAGCGTTTTTCTTAAAAATCAAACAAAAACTGCTGTAACTTTTTTATTTCTTTATAAAAAAATGTAAATTTTGTTTAAATAATTTTATTTTCATGAAATCTAATTAGAAATGTAGTTTTAAAATTTTTCGGTCGATTATTTTTAAAATTATACCAAAAAAACGTTTTTCTTAAAAATCAAACTAAAACTGCTATAACTTTTTTATTTCTTTATAAAAAAATGTAAATTTTGTTTAAATAATATTATTTTCATGAAATCTAATTAGAAATGTAGTTTTAAAATTTTTCGGACGATTACTTTTAAAATTATATCAAAAAAACGTTATTTTTTAGAAATAATGCGTTTTTCTTAAAAATCAAACAAAAACTGCTGTAACTTTTTTATTTCTTTATAAAAAAATGTAAATTTTGTTTAAATAATTTTATTTTCATGAAATCTAATTAGAAATGTAGTTTTAAAATTTTTCGGTCGATTATTTTTAAAATTATACCAAAAAAACGTTTTTCTTAAAAATCACACAAAAACTGCAGAAACTTTTTTATTTCTTTATAAAAAAATGTAAATTTTGTTTAAATAATTTTATTTTCATGAAATCTAATTAGAAATGTAGTTTTAAAATTTTTCGGACGATTACTTTTAAAATTATATCAAAAAAACGTTATTTTTTAGAAATAATGCGTTTTTCTTAAAAATCAAATAAAAACTGCTGTAACTTTTTTATTTCTTTATAAAAAAATGTAAATTTTGTTTAAATAATTTTATTTTTATGAAATCTAATTAGAAATGTAGTTTTAAAATTTTTCGGTCGATTATTTTTAAAATTATACCAAAAAAACGTTTTTCTTAAAAATCACACAAAAACTGCAGAAACTTTTTTATTTCTTTATAAAAAAATGTAAATTTTGTTTAAATAATATTATTTTCATGAAATCTAATTAGAAATGTAGTTTTAAAATTTTTCGGACGATTACTTTTAAAATTATATCAAAAAAACGTTATTTTTTAGAAATAATGCGTTTTTCTTAAAAATCAAACAAAAACTGCTGTAACTTTTTTATTTCTTTATAAAAAAATGTAAATTTTGTTTAAATAATTTTATTTTCATGAAATCTAATTAGAAATGTAGTTTTAAAATTTTTCGGTCGATTATTTTTAAAATTATACCAAAAAAACGTTTTTCTTAAAAATCAAACTAAAACTGCTGTAACTTTTTTATTTCTTTATAAAAAAATGTAAATTTTGTTTAAATAATATTATTTTCATGAAATCTAATTAGAAATGTAGTTTTAAAATTTTTCGGACGATTACTTTTAAAATTATATCAAAAAAACGTTATTTTTTAGAAATAATGCGTTTTTCTTAAAAATCAAACAAAAACTGCTGTAACTTTTTTATTTCTTTATAAAAAAATGTAAATTTTGTTTAAATAATTTTATTTTCATGAAATCTAATTAGAAATGTAGTTTCAAAATTTTTCGGTCGATTATTTTTAAAATTATACCAAAAAAACGTTTTTCTTAAAAATCACACAAAAACTGCAGAAACTTTTTTATTTCTTTATAAAAAAATGTAAATTTTGTTTAAATAATTTTATTTTCATGAAATCTGATTAGAAATGTAGTTTTAAAATTTTTCGGACGATTACTTTTAAAATTATATCAAAAAAACGTTATTTTTTAGAAATAATGCGTTTTTCTTAAAAATCAAACAAAAACTGCTGTAACTTTTTTATTTCTTTATAAAAAACTGTAAATTTTGTTTAAATAATTTTATTTGCATGAAATCTAATTAGAAATGTAGTTTTAAAATTTTTCGGTCGATTATTTTTAAAATTATACCAAAAAAACGTTTTTCTTAAAAATCACACAAAAACTGCAGAAACTTTTTTATTTCTTTATAAAAAAATGTAAATTTTGTTTAAATAATTTTATTTTCATGAAATCTAATTAGAAATGTAGTTTTAAAATTTTTCGGACGATTACTTTTAAAATTATATCAAAAAAACGTTATTTTTTAGAAATAATGCGTTTTTCTTAAAAATCAAACAAAAACTGCTGTAACTTTTTTATTTCTTTATAAAAAAATGTAAATTTTGTTTAAATAATTTTATTTTCATGAAATCTAATTAGAAATGTAGTTTTAAAATTTTTCGGACGAATACTTTTAAAATTATATCAAAAAAACGTTATTTTTTAGAAATAATGCGTTTTTCTTAAAAATCAAACAAAAACTGCTGTAACTTTTTTATTTCTTTATAAAAAAATGTAAATTTTGTTTAAATAATTTTATTTTCATGAAATCTAATTAGAAATGTAGCTTTAAAATCACACAAAAACTGCAGAAACTTTTTTATTTCTTTATAAAAAAATGTAAATTTTGTTTAAATTATATTATTTTCATGAAATCTAATTAGAAATGTAGTTTTAAAATTTTTCGGACGATTACTTTTAAAATTATATCAAAAAAACGTTATTTTTTAGAAATAATGCGTTTTTCTTAAAAATCAAACAAAAACTGCTGTAACTTTTTTATTTCTTTATAAAAAAATGTAAATTTTGTTTAAATAATTTTATTTTCATGAAATCTAATTAGAAATGTAGTTTTAAAATTTTTCGGTCGATTATTTTTAAAATTATACCAAAAAAACGTTTTTCTTAAAAATCAAACTAAAACTGCTGTAACTTTTTTATTTCTTTATAAAAAAATGTAAATTTTGTTTAAATAATATTATTTTCATGAAATCTAATTAGAAATGTAGTTTTAAAATTTTTCGGACGATTACTTTTAAAATTATATCAAAAAAACGTTATTTTTTAGAAATAATGCGTTTTTCTTAAAAATCAAACAAAAACTGCTGTAACTTTTTTATTTCTTTATAAAAAAATGTAAATTTTATTTAAATAATTTTATTTTCATGAAATCTAATTAGAAATGTAGTTTTAAAATTTTTCGGTCGATTATTTTTAAAATTATACCAAAAAAACGTTTTTCTTAAAAATCACACAAAAACTGCAGAAACTTTTTTATTTCTTTATAAAAAAATGTAAATTTTGTTTAAATAATTTTATTTTCATGAAATCTAATTAGAAATGTAGTTTTAAAATTTTTCGGACGATTACTTTTAAAATTATATCAAAAAAACGTTATTTTTTAGAAATAATGCGTTTTTCTTAAAAATCAAACAAAAACTGCTGTAACTTTTTTATTTCTTTATAAAAAAATGTAAATTTTGTTTAAATAATTTTATTTTCATGAAATCTAATTAGAAATGTAGTTTTAAAATTTTTCGGTCGATTATTTTTAAAATTATACCAAAAAAACGTTTTTCTTAAAAATCACACAAAAACTGCAGAAACTTTTTTATTTCTTTATAAAAAAATGTAAATTTTGTTTAAATAATATTATTTTCATGAAATCTAATTAGAAATGTAGTTTTAAAATTTTTCGGACGATTACTTTTAAAATTATATCAAAAAAACGTTATTTTTTAGAAATAATGCGTTTTTCTTAAAAATCAAACAAAAACTGCTGTAACTTTTTTATTTCTTTATAAAAAAATGTAAATTTTGTTTAAATAATTTTATTTTCATGAAATCTAATTAGAAATGTAGTTTTAAAATTTTTCGGTCGATTATTTTTAAAATTATACCAAAAAAACGTTTTTCTTACAAATCAAACTAAAACTGCTGTAACTTTTTTATTTCTTTATAAAAAAATGTAAATTTTGTTTAAATAATATTATTTTCATGAAATCTAATTAGAAATGTAGTTTTAAAATTTTTCGGACGATTACTTTTAAAATTATATCAAAAAAACGTTATTTTTTAGAAATAATGCGTTTTTCTTAAAAATCAAACAAAAACTGCTGTAACTTTTTTATTTCTTTATAAAAAAATGTAAATTTTGTTTAAATAATTTTATTTTCATGAAATCTAATTAGAAATGTAGTTTTAAAATTTTTCGGTCGATTATTTTTAAAATTATACCAAAAAAACGTTTTTCTTAAAAATCACACAAAAACTGCAGAAACTTTTTTATTTCTTTATAAAAAAATGTAAATTTTGTTTAAATAACTTTATTTTCATGAAATCTAATTAGAAATGTAGTTTTAAAATTTTTCGGACGATTACTTTTAAAATTATATCAAAAAAACGTTATTTTTTAGAAATAATGCGTTTTTCTTAAAAATCAAACAAAAACTGCTGTAACTTTTTTATTTCTTTATAAAAAAATGTAAATTTTGTTTAAATAATTTTATTTTCATGAAATCTAATTAGAAATGTAGTTTTAAAATTTTTCGGTCGATTATTTTTAAAATTATACCAAAAAAACGTTTTTCTTAAAAATCACACAAAAACTGCAGAAACTTTTTTATTTCTTTATAAAAAAATGTAAATTTTGTTTAAATAATTTTATTTTCATGAAATCTAATTAGAAATGTAGTTTTAAAATTTTTCGGACGATTACTTTTAAAATTATATCAAAAAAACGTTATTTTTTAGAAATAATGCGTTTTTCTTAAAAATCAAACAAAAACTGCTGTAACTTTTTTATTTCTTTATAAAAAAATGTAAATTTTGTTTAAATAATTTTATTTTCATGAAATCTAATTAGAAATGTAGTTTTAAAATTTTTCGGTCGATTATTTTTAAAATTATACCAAAAAAACGTTTTTCTTAAAAATCACACAAAAACTGCAGAAACTTTTTTATTTCTTTATAAAAAAATGTAAATTTTGTTTAAATAATATTATTTTCATGAAATCTAATTAGAAATGTAGTTTTAAAATTTTTCGGACGATTACTTTTAAAATTATATCAAAAAAACATTATTTTTTAGAAATAATGCGTTTTTCTTAAAAATCAAACAAAAACTGCTGTAACTTTTTTATTTCTTTATAAAAAAATGTAAATTTTGTTTAAATAATTTTATTTTCATGAAATCTAATTAGAAATGTAGTTTTAAAATTTTTCGGTCGATTATTTTTAAAATTATACCAAAAAAACGTTTTTCTTAAAAATCAAACTAAAACTGCTGTAACTTTTTTATTTCTTTATGAAAAAATGTAAATTTTGTTTAAATAATATTATTTTCATGAAATCTAATTAGAAATGTAGTTTTAAAATTTTTCGGACGATTACTTTTAAAATTATATCAAAAAAACGTTATTTTTTAGAAATAATGCGTTTTTCTTAAAAATCAAACAAAAACTGCTGTAACTTTTTTATTTCTTTATAAAAAAGAGTAAATTTTGTTTAAATAATTTTATTTTCATGAAATCTAATTAGAAATGTAGTTTTAAAATTTTTCGGTCGATTATTTTTAAAATTATACCAAAAAAACGTTTTTCTTAAAAATCACACAAAAACTGCAGAAACTTTTTTATTTCTTTATAAAAAAATGTAAATTTTGTTTAAATAATTTTATTTTCATGAAATCTAATTAGAAATGTAGTTTTAAAATTTTTCGGACGATTACTTTTAAAATTATATCAAAAAAACGTTATTTTTTAGAAATAATGCGTTTTTCTTAAAAATCAAACAAAAACTGCTGTAACTTTTTTATTTCTTTATAAAAAAATGTAAATTTTGTTTAAATAATTTTATTTTCATGAAATCTAATTAGAAATGTAGTTTTAAAATTTTTCGGTCGATTATTTTTAAAATTATACCAAAAAAAACGTTTTTCTTAAAAATCACACAAAAACTGCAGAAACTTTTTTATTTCTTTATAAAAAAATGTAAATTTTGTTTAAATAATTTTATTTTCATGAAATCTAATTAGAAATGTAGTTTTAAAATTTTTCGGACGATTACTTTTAAAATTATATCAAAAAAACGTTATTTTTTAGAAATAATGCGTTTTTCTTAAAAATCAAACAAAAACTGCTGTAACTTTTTTATTTCTTTATAAAAAAATGTAAATTTTGTTTAAATAATTTTATTTTCATGAAATCTAATTAGAAATGTAGTTTTAAAATTTTTCGGTCGATTATTTTTAAAATTATACCAAAAAAACGTTTTTCTTAAAAATCAAACTAAAACTGCTGTAACTTTTTTATTTCTTTATAAAAAAATGTAAATTTTGTTTAAATAATATTATTTTCATGAAATCTAATTAGAAATGTAGTTTTAAAATTTTTCGGACGATTACTTTTAAAATTATATCAAAAAAACGTTATTTTTTAGAAATAATGCGTTTTTCTTAAAAATCAAACAAAAACTGCTGTAACTTTTTTATTTCTTTATAAAAAAATGTAAATTTTGTTTAAATAATTTTATTTTCATGAAATCTAATTAGAAATGTAGTTTTAAAATTTTTCGGTCGATTATTTTTAAAATTATACCAAAAAAACGTTTTTCTTAAAAATCAAACTAAAACTGCTATAACTTTTTTATTTCTTTATAAAAAAATGTAAATTTTGTTTAAATAATATTATTTTCATGAAATCTAATTAGAAATGTAGTTTTAAAATTTTTCGGACGATTACTTTTAAAATTATATCAAAAAAAACGTTATTTTTTAGAAATAATGCGTTTTTCTTAAAAATCAAACAAAAACTGCTGTAACTTTTTTATTTCTTTATAAAAAAATGTAAATTTTGTTTAAATAATTTTATTTTCATGAAATCTAATTAGAAATGTAGTTTTAAAATTTTTCGGTCGATTATTTTTAAAATTATACCAAAAAAACGTTTTTCTTAAAAATCACACAAAAACTGCAGAAACTTTTTTATTTCTTTATAAAAAAATGTAAATTTTGTTTAAATAATTTTATTTTCATGAAATCTAATTAGAAATGTAGTTTTAAAATTTTTCGGACGATTACTTTTAAAATTATATCAAAAAAACGTTATTTTTTAGAAATAATGCGTTTTTCTTAAAAATCAAACAAAAACTGCTGTAACTTTTTTATTTCTTTATAAAAAAATGTAAATTTTGTTTAAATAATTTTATTTTCATGAAATCAAATTAGAAATGTAGTTTTAAAATTTTTCGGTCGATTATTTTTAAAATTATACCAAAAAAAACGTTTTTCTTAAAAATCACACAAAAACTGCAGAAACTTTTTTATTTCTTTATAAAAAAATGTAAATTTTGTTTAAATAATATTATTTTCATGAAATCTAATTAGAAATGTAGTTTTAAAATTTTTCGGACGATTACTTTTAAAATTATATCAAAAAAACGTTATTTTTTAGAAATAATGCGTTTTTCTTAAAAATCAAACAAAAACTGCTGTAACTTTTTTATTTCTTTATAAAAAATGTAAATTTTGTTTAAATAATTTTATTTTCATGAAATCTAATTAGAAATGTAGTTTTAAAATTTTTCGGTCGATTATTTTTAAAATTATACAAAAAAAACGTTTTTCTTAAAAATCAAACTAAAACTGCTGTAACTTTTTTATTTCTTTATAAAAAAATGTAAATTTTGTTTAAATAATATTATTTTCATGAAATCTAATTAGAAATGTAGTTTTAAAATTTTTCGGACGATTACTTTTAAAATTATATCAAAAAAACGTTATTTTTTAGAAATAATGCGTTTTTCTTAAAAATCAAACAAAAACTGCTGTAACTTTTTTATTTCTTTATAAAAAAATGTAAATTTTGTTTAAATAATTTTATTTTCATGAAATCTAATTAGAAATGTAGTTTTAAAATTTTTCGGTCGATTATTTTTAAAATTATACCAAAAAAACGTTTTTCTTAAAAATCACACAAAAACTGCAGAAACTTTTTTATTTCTTTATAAAAAAATGTAAATTTTGTTTAAATAATTTTATTTTCATGAAATCTAATTAGAAATGTAGTTTTAAAATTTTTCGGACGATTACTTTTAAAATTATATCAAAAAAACGTTATTTTTTAGAAATAATGCGTTTTTCTTAAAATCAAACAAAAACTGCTGTAACTTTTTTATTTCTTTATAAAAAAATGTAAATTTTGTTTAAATAATTTTATTTTCATGAAATCTAATTAGAAATGTAGTTTAAAATTTTTCGGTCGATTATTTTTAAAATTATACCAAAAAAACGTTTTTCTTAAAAATCACACAAAAACTGCAGAAACTTTTTTATTTCTTTATAAAAAAATGTAAATTTTGTTTAAATAATTTTATTTTCATGAAATCTAATTAGAAATGTAGTTTTAAAATTTTTCGGACGATTACTTTTAAAATTATATCAAAAAAACGTTATTTTTTAGAAATAATGCGTTTTTCTTAAAATCAAACAAAAACTGCTGTAACTTTTTTATTTCTTTATAAAAAAATGTAAATTTTGTTTAAATAATTTTATTTTCATGAAATCTAATTAGAAATGTAGTTTTAAAATTTTTCGGTCGATTATTTTTAAAATTATACCAAAAAAAACGTTTTTCTTAAAAATCAAACTAAAACTGCTGTAACTTTTTTATTTCTTTATAAAAAAATGTAAATTTTGTTTAAATAATATTATTTTCATGAAATCTAATTAGAAATGTAGTTTAAAATTTTTCGGACGATTACTTTTAAAATTATATCAAAAAAACGTTATTTTTTAGAAATAATGCGTTTTTCTTAAAAATCAAACAAAAACTGCTGTAACTTTTTTATTTCTTTATAAAAAATGTAAATTTTGTTTAAATAATTTTATTTTCATGAAATCTAATTAGAAATGTAGTTTTAAAATTTTTCGGGCGATTATTTTTAAAATTATACCAAAAAAAACGTTTTTCTTAAAATCAAACTAAACTGCTGTAACTTTTTTATTTCTTTATAAAAAAATGTAAATTTTGTTTAAATAATATTATTTTCATGAAATCTAATTAGAAATGTAGTTTTAAAATTTTTCGGACGATTACTTTTAAAATTATATCAAAAAAACATTATTTTTTTAGAAATAATGCGTTTTTCTTAAAAATCAAACAAAAACTGCTGTAACTTTTTTATTTCTTTATAAAAAAATGTAAATTTTGTTTAAATAATTTTATTTTCATGATTATTTTAAAATTATACCAAAAAAAACGTTTTTCTTAAAAATCAAACTAAAACTGCTGTAACTTTTTTATTTTTTTATAAAAAAATGTAAATTTTGTTTAAATAATTTTATTTTCATGAAATCTAATTAGAAATGTAGTTTTAAAATTTTTCGGTCGATTATTTTTAAAATTATACCAAAAAAACGTTTTTCTTAAAAATCACACAAAAACTGCAGAAACTTTTTTATTTCTTTATAGAAAAATGTAAATTTTGTTTAAATAATTTTATTTTCATGAAATCTAATTAGAAATGTAGTTTTAAAATTTTTCGGACGATTACTTTTAAAATTATATCAAAAAAACGTTATTTTTTAGAAATAATGCGTTTTTCTTAAAAATCAAACAAAAACTGCTGTAACTTTTTTATTTCTTTATAAAAAAATGTAAATTTTGTTTAAATAATTTTATTTTCATGAAATCTAATTAGAAATGTAGTTTCAAAATTTTTCGGTCAATTATTTTTAAAATTATACCAAAAAAACGTTTTTCTTAAAATCACACAAAAGCTGCAGAAACTTTTTTATTTCTTTATAAAAAAATGTAAATTTTGTTTAAATAATATTATTTTCATGAAATCTAATTAGAAATCTAGTTTTAAAATTTTTCGGATGATTACTTTTAAAATTATATCAAAAAAACGTTATTTTTTAGAAATAATGCGTTTTTCTTAAAAATCAAACAAAAACTGCTGTAACTTTTTTATTTCTTTATAAAAAAATGTAAATTTTGTTTAAATAATTTTATTTTCATGAAATCTAATTAGAAATGTAGTTTTAAAATTTTTCGGTCGATTATTTTTAAAATTATACCAAAAAAAACGTTTTTCTTAAAATCAAACTAAAACTGCTGTAACTTTTTTATTTCTTTATAAAAAAATGTAAATTTTGTTTAAATAATATTATTTTCATGAAATCTAATTAGAAAT
>CAXARA010000405.1:0-37421 GCA_963971135.1 Stenus bimaculatus | reverse complement strand
AAGAAATAAAAAAGTTACAGCAGTTTTAGTTTGATTTTTAAGAAAAACGTTTTTTTGGTATAATTTTAAAAATAATCGACCGAAAAATTTTAAAACTACATTTCTAATTAGATTTCATGAAAATAAAATTATTTAAACAAAATTTACATTTTTTTATAAAGAAATAAAAAAGTTACAGCAGTTTTTGTTTGATTTTTAAGAAAAACGCATTATTTCTAAAAAATAACGTTTTTTTGATATAATTTTAAAAGTAATCGTCCGAAAAATTTTAAAACTACATTTCTAATTAGATTTCATGAAAATAATATTATTTAAACAAAATTTACATTTTTTTATAAAGAAATAAAAAAGTTACAGCAGTTTTAGTTTGATTTTTAAGAAAAACGTTTTTTTGGTATAATTTTAAAAATAATCGACCGAAAAATTTTAAAACTACATTTCTAATTAGATTTCATGAAAATAAAATTATTTAAACAAAATTTACATTTTTTTATAAAGAAATAAAAAAGTTACAGCAGTTTTTGTTTGATTTTTAAGAAAAACGCATTATTTCTAAAAAATAACGTTTTTTTGATATAATTTTAAAAGTAATCGTCCGAAAAATTTTAAAACTACATTTCTAATTAGATTTCATGAAAATAATATTATTTAAACAAAATTTACATTTTTTTATAAAGAAATAAAAAAGTTACAGCAGTTTTAGTTTGATTTTTAAGAAAAACGTTTTTTTGGTATAATTTTAAAAATAATCGACCGAAAAATTTTAAAACTACATTTCTAATTAGATTTCATGAAAATAAAATTATTTAAACAAAATTTACATTTTTTTATAAAGAAATAAAAAAGTTACAGCAGTTTTTGTTTGATTTTTAAGAAAAACGCATTATTTCTAAAAATAACGTTATTTTGATATAATTTTAAAAGTAATCGTCCGAAAAATTTTAAAACTACATTTCTAATTAGATTTCATGAAAATAATATTATTTAAACAAAATTTACATTTTTTTATAAAGAAATAAAAAAGTTACAGCAGTTTTAGTTTGATTTTTAAGAAAAACGTTTTTTTGGTATAATTTTAAAAATAATCGACCGAAAAATTTTAAAACTACATTTCTAATTAGATTTCATGAAAATAAAATTATTTAAACAAAATTTACATTTTTTTATAAAGAAATAAAAAAGTTACAGCAGTTTATGTTTGATTTTTAAGAAAAACGCATTTTTTCTAAAAAATAACGTTTTTTTGATATAATTTTAAAAGTAATCGTCCGAAAAATTTTAAAACTACATTTCTAATTAGATTTCATGAAAATAATATTATTTAAACAAAATTTACATTTTTTTATAAAGAAATAAAAAAGTTTCTGCAGTTTTTGTGTGATTTTTAAGAAAAAGGTTTTTTTGGTATAATTTTAAAAATAATCCACCGAAAAATTTTAAAACTACATTTCTAATTAGATTTCATGAAAATAAAATTATTTAAACAAAATTTACATTTTTTTATAAAGAAATAAAAAAGTTACAGCAGTTTTTGTTTGATTTTTAAGAAAAACGCATTATTTCTAAAAAATAACGTTTTTTTGATATAATTTTAAAAGTAATCGTCCGAAAAATTTTAAAACTACATTTCTAATTAGATTTCATGAAAATAATATTATTTAAACAAAATTTACATTTTTTTATAAAGAAATAAAAAAGTTACAGCAGTTTTAGTTTGATTTTTAAGAAAAACGTTTTTTTGGTATAATTTTAAAAATAATCGACCGAAAAATTTTAAAACTACATTTCTAATTAGATTTCATGAAAATAAAATTATTTAAACAAAATTTACATTTTTTTATAAAGAAATAAAAAAGTTACAGCAGTTTTTGTTTGATTTTTAAGAAAAACGCATTATTTCTAAAAAATAACGTTTTTTTGATATAATTTTAAAAGTAATCGTCCGAAAAATTTTAAAACTACATTTCTAATTAGATTTCATGAAAATAATATTATTTAAACAAAATTTACATTTTTTTATAAAGAAATAAAAAAGTTACAGCAGTTTTAGTTTGATTTTTAAGAAAAACGTTTTTTTGGTATAATTTTAAAAATAATCGACCGAAAAATTTTAAAACTACATTTCTAATTAGATTTCATGAAAATAAAATTATTTAAACAAAATTTACATTTTTTTATAAAGAAATAAAAAAGTTACAGCAGTTTTTGTTTGATTTTTAAGAAAAACGCATTATTTCTAAAAAATAACGTTTTTTTGATATAATTTTAAAAGTAATCGTCCGAAAAATTTTAAAACTACATTTCTAATTAGATTTCATGAAAATAATATTATTTAAACAAAATTTACATTTTTTTATAAAGAAATAAAAAAGTTTCTGCAGTTTTTGTGTGATTTTTAAGAAAAACGTTTTTTTGGTATAATTTTAAAAATAATCGACCGAAAAATTTTAAAACTACATTTCTAATTAGATTTCATGAAAATAAAATTATTTAAACAAAATTTACATTTTTTTATAAAGAAATAAAAAAGTTACAGCAGTTTTTGTTTGATTTTTAAGAAAAACGCATTATTTCTAAAAAATAACGTTTTTTTGATATAATTTTAAAAGTAATCGTCCGAAAAATTTTAAAACTACATTTCTAATTAGATTTCATGAAAATAATATTATTTAAACAAAATTTACATTTTTTTATAAAGAAATAAAAAAGTTTCTGCAGTTTTTGTGTGATTTTTAAGAAAAACGTTTTTTTGGTATAATTTTAAAAATAATCGACCGAAAAATTTTAAAACTACATTTCTAATTAGATTTCATGAAAATAAAATTATTTAAACAAAATTTACATTTTTTTATAAAGAAATAAAAAAGTTACAGCAGTTTTTGTTTGATTTTTAAGAAAAACGCATTATTTCTAAAAAATAACGTTTTTTTGATATAATTTTAAAAGTAATCGTCCGAAAAATTTTAAAACTACATTTCTAATTAGATTTCATGAAAATAATATTATTTAAACAAAATTTACATTTTTTTATAAAGAAATAAAAAAGTTACAGCAGTTTTAGTTTGATTTTTAAGAAAAACGTTTTTTTGGTATAATTTTAAAAATAATCGACCGAAAAATTTTAAAACTACATTTCTAATTAGATTTCATGAAAATAAAATTATTTAAACAAAATTTACATTTTTTTATAAAGAAATAAAAAAGTTACAGCAGTTTTTGTTTGATTTTTAAGAAAAACGCATTATTTCTAAAAAATAACGTTTTTTTGATATAATTTTAAAAGTAATCGTCCGAAAAATTTTAAAACTACATTTCTAATTAGATTTCATGAAAATAATATTATTTAAACAAAATTTACATTTTTTTATAAAGAAATAAAAAAGTTACAGCAGTTTTAGTTTGATTTTTAAGAAAAACGTTTTTTTGGTATAATTTTAAAAATAATCGACCGAAAAATTTTAAAACTACATTTCTAATTAGATTTCATGAAAATAAAATTATTTAAACAAAATTTACATTTTTTTATAAAGAAATAAAAAAGTTACAGCAGTTTATGTTTGATTTTTAAGAAAAACGCATTATTTCTAAAAAATAACGTTTTTTTGATATAATTTTAAAAGTAATCGTCCGAAAAATTTTAAAACTACATTTCTAATTAGATTTCATGAAAATAATATTATTTAAACAAAATTTACATTTTTTTATAAAGAAATAAAAAAGTTACAGCAGTTTTTGTTTGATTTTTAAGAAAAACGCATTATTTCTAAAAAATTACGTTTTTTTGATATAATTTTAAAAGTAATCGTCCGAAAAATTTTAAAACTACATTTCTAATTAGATTTCATGAAAATAATATTATTTAAACAAAATTTACATTTTTTTATAAAGAAATAAAAAAGTTTCTGCAGTTTTTGTGTGATTTTTAAGAAAAACGTTTTTTTGGTATAATTTTAAAAATAATCGACCGAAAAATTTTAAAACTACATTTCTAATTAGATTTCATGAAAATAAAATTATTTAAACAAAATTTACATTTTTTTATAAAGAAATAAAAAAGTTACAGCAGTTTTTGTTTGATTTTTAAGAAAAACGCATTATTTCTAAAAAATAACGTTTTTTTGATATAATTTTAAAAGTAATCGTCCGAAAAATTTTAAAACTACATTTCTAATTAGATTTCATGAAAATAATATTATTTAAACAAAATTTACATTTTTTTATAAAGAAATAAAAAAGTTACAGCAGTTTTTGTTTGATTTTTAAGAAAAACGCATTATTTCTAAAAAATAACGTTTTTTTGATATAATTTTAAAAGTAATCGTCCGAAAAATTTTAAAACTACATTTCTAATTAGATTTCATGAAAATAATATTATTTAAACAAAATTTACATTTTTTTATAAAGAAATAAAAAAGTTACAGCAGTTTTAGTTTGATTTTTAAGAAAAACGTTTTTTTGGTATAATTTTAAAAATAATCGACCGAAAAATTTTAAAACTACATTTCTAATTAGATTTCATGAAAATAAAATTATTTAAACAAAATTTACATTTTTTTATAAAGAAATAAAAAAGTTACAGCAGTTTTTGTTTGATTTTTAAGAAAATGCATTATTTCTAAAAAATAACGTTTTTTTGATATAATTTTAAAAGTAATCGTCCGAAAAATTTTAAAACTACATTTCTAATTAGATTTCATGAAAATAATATTATTTAAACAAAATTTACATTTTTTTATAAAGAAATAAAAAAGTTACAGCAGTTTTAGTTTGATTTTTAAGAAAAACGTTTTTTTGGTATAATTTTAAAAATAATCGACCGAAAAATTTTAAAACTACATTTCTAATAAGATTTCATGAAAATAAAATTATTTAAACAAAATTTACATTTTTTTATAAAGAAATAAAAAAGTTACAGCAGTTTTTGTTTGATTTTTAAGAAAAACGCATTATTTCTAAAAAATAACGTTTTTTTGATATAATTTTAAAAGTAATCGTCCGAAAAATTTTAAAACTACATTTCTAATTAGATTTCATGAAAATAATATTATTTAAACAAAATTTACATTTTTTTATAAAGAAATAAAAAAGTTACAGCAGTTTTAGTTTGATTTTTAAGAAAAACGTTTTTTTGGTATAATTTTAAAAATAATCGACCGAAAAATTTTAAAACTACATTTCTAATTAGATTTCATGAAAATAAAATTATTTAAACAAAATTTACATTTTTTTATAAAGAAATAAAAAAGTTACAGCAGTTTTTGTTTGATTTTTAAGAAAAACGCATTATTTCTAAAAAATAACGTTTTTTTGATATAATTTTAAAAGTAATCGTCCGAAAAATTTTAAAACTACATTTCTAATTAGATTTCATGAAAATAATATTATTTAAACAAAATTTACATTTTTTTATAAAGAAATAAAAAAGTTACAGCAGTTTTAGTTTGATTTTTAAGAAAAACGTTTTTTTGGTATAATTTTAAAAATAATCGACCGAAAAATTTTAAAACTACATTTCTAATTAGATTTCATGAAAATAAAATTATTTAAACAAAATTTACATTTTTTTATAAAGAAATAAAAAAGTTACAGCAGTTTTTGTTTGATTTTTAAGAAAAACGCATTATTTCTAAAAAATAACGTTTTTTTGATATAATTTTAAAAGTAATCGTCCGAAAAATTTTAAAACTACATTTCTAATTAGATTTCATGAAAATAATATTATTTAAACAAAATTTACATTTTTTTATAAAGAAATAAAAAAGTTACAGCAGTTTTAGTTTGATTTTTAAGAAAAACGTTTTTTTGGTATAATTTTAAAAATAATCGACCGAAAAATTTTAAAACTACATTTCTAATTAGATTTCATGAAAATAAAATTATTTAAACAAAATTTACATTTTTTTATAAAGAAATAAAAAAGTTACAGCAGTTTTTGTTTGATTTTTAAGAAAAACGCATTATTTCTAAAAAATAACGTTATTTTGATATAATTTTAAAAGTAATCGTCCGAAAAATTTTAAAACTACATTTCTAATTAGATTTCATGAAAATAATATTATTTAAACAAAATTTACATTTTTTTATAAAGAAATAAAAAAGTTACAGCAGTTTTAGTTTGATTTTTAAGAAAAACGTTTTTTTGGTATAATTTTAAAAATAATCGACCGAAAAATTTTAAAACTACATTTCTAATTAGATTTCATGAAAATAAAATTATTTAAACAAAATTTACATTTTTTTATAAAGAAATAAAAAAGTTACAGCAGTTTATGTTTGATTTTTAAGAAAAACGCATTTTTTCTAAAAAATAACGTTTTTTTGATATAATTTTAAAAGTAATCGTCCGAAAAATTTTAAAACTACATTTCTAATTAGATTTCATGAAAATAATATTATTTAAACAAAATTTACATTTTTTTATAAAGAAATAAAAAAGTTTCTGCAGTTTTTGTGTGATTTTTAAGAAAAAGGTTTTTTTGGTATAATTTTAAAAATAATCCACCGAAAAATTTTAAAACTACATTTCTAATTAGATTTCATGAAAATAAAATTATTTAAACAAAATTTACATTTTTTTATAAAGAAATAAAAAAGTTACAGCAGTTTTTGTTTGATTTTTAAGAAAAACGCATTATTTCTAAAAAATAACGTTTTTTTGATATAATTTTAAAAGTAATCGTCCGAAAAATTTTAAAACTACATTTCTAATTAGATTTCATGAAAATAATATTATTTAAACAAAATTTACATTTTTTTATAAAGAAATAAAAAAGTTACAGCAGTTTTAGTTTGATTTTTAAGAAAAACGTTTTTTTGGTATAATTTTAAAAATAATCGACCGAAAAATTTTAAAACTACATTTCTAATTAGATTTCATGAAAATAAAATTATTTAAACAAAATTTACATTTTTTATAAAGAAATAAAAAAGTTACAGCAGTTTTTGTTTGATTTTTAAGAAAAACGCATTATTTCTAAAAAATAACGTTTTTTTGATATAATTTTAAAAGTAATCGTCCGAAAAATTTTAAAACTACATTTCTAATTAGATTTCATGAAAATAATATTATTTAAAAACAAAATTTACATTTTTTTATAAAGAAATAAAAAAGTTACAGCAGTTTTAGTTTGATTTTTAAGAAAAACGTTTTTTTGGTATAATTTTAAAAATAATCGACCGAAAAATTTTAAAACTACATTTCTAATTAGATTTCATGAAAATAAAATTATTTAAACAAAATTTACATTTTTTTATAAAGAAATAAAAAAGTTACAGCAGTTTTTGTTTGATTTTTAAGAAAAACGCATTATTTCTAAAAAATAACGTTTTTTTGATATAATTTTAAAAGTAATCGTCCGAAAAATTTTAAAACTACATTTCTAATTAGATTTCATGAAAATAATATTATTTAAACAAAATTTACATTTTTTTATAAAGAAATAAAAAAGTTTCTGCAGTTTTTGTGTGATTTTTAAGAAAAACGTTTTTTTGGTATAATTTTAAAAATAATCGACCGAAAAATTTTAAAGCTACATTTCTAATTAGATTTCATGAAAATAAAATTATTTAAACAAAATTAACATTTTTTTATAAAGAAATAAAAAGTTACAGCAGTTTTTGTTTGATTTTTAAGAAAAACGCATTATTTCTAAAAAATAACGTTTTTTTGAAATAATTTTAAAAGTAATCGTCCGAAAAATTTTAAAACTACATTTCTAATTAGATTTCATGAAAATAAAATTATTTAAACAAAATTTACATTTTTTTATAAAGAAATAAAAAAGTTTCTGCAGTTTTTGTGTGATTTTTAAGAAAACGTTTTTTTGGTATAATTTTAAAAATAATCGACCGAAAAATTTTAAAACTACATTTCTAATTAGATTTCATGAAAATAAAATAATTTAAACAAAATTTACATTTTTTTATAAAGAAATAAAAAAGTTACAGCAGTTTTTGTTTGATTTTTAAGAAAAACGCATTATTTCTAAAAATAACGTTTTTTTGATATAATTTTAAAAGTAATCGTCCGAAAAATTTTAAAACTACATTTCTAATTAGATTTCATGAAAATAATATTATTTAAACAAAATTTACATTTTTTTATAAAGAAATAAAAAAGTTACAGCAGTTTTAGTTTGATTTTTAAGAAAAACGTTTTTTTGGTATAATTTTAAAAATAATCGACCGAAAAATTTTAAAACTACATTTCTAATTAGATTTCATGAAAATAAAATTATTTAAACAAAATTTACATTTTTTTATAAAGAAATAAAAAAGTTACAGCAGTTTTTGTTTGATTTTTAAGAAAAACGCATTATTTCTAAAAAATAACGTTTTTTTGATATAATTTTAAAAGTAATCATCCGAAAAATTTTAAAACTAGATTTCTAATTAGATTTCATGAAAATAATATTATTTAAACAAAATTTACATTTTTTTATAAAGAAATAAAAAAGTTTCTGCAGTTTTTGTGTGATTTTTAAGAAAAACGTTTTTTTGGTATAATTTTAAAAATAATTGACCGAAAAATTTTGAAACTACATTTCTAATTAGATTTCATGAAAATAAAATTATTTAAACAAAATTTACATTTTTTTATAAAGAAATAAAAAAGTTACAGCAGTTTTTGTTTGATTTTTAAGAAAAACGCATTATTTCTAAAAAATAACGTTTTTTTGATATAATTTTAAAAGTATTCGTCCGAAAAATTTTAAAACTACATTTCTAATTAGATTTCATGAAAATAAAATTATTTAAACAAAATTTACATTTTTTTATAAAGAAATAAAAAAGTTTCTGCAGTTTTTGTGTGATTTTTAAGAAAAACGTTTTTTTGGTATAATTTTAAAAATAATCGACCGAAAAATTTTAAAACTACATTTCTAATTAGATTTCATGAAAATAAAATTATTTAAACAAAATTTACATTTTTTTATAAAGAAATAAAAAAGTTACAGCAGTTTTAGTTTGATTTTTAAGAAAAACGTTTTTTTGGTATAATTTTAAAAATAATCATGAAAATAAAATTATTTAAACAAAATTTACATTTTTTTATAAAGAAATAAAAAAGTTACAGCAGTTTTTGTTTGATTTTTAAGAAAAACGCATTATTTCTAAAAAAATAACGTTTTTTTGATATAATTTTAAAAGTAATCGTCCGAAAAATTTTAAAACTACATTTCTAATTAGATTTCATGAAAATAATATTATTTAAACAAAATTAACATTTTTTTATAAAGAAATAAAAAAGTTACAGCAGTTTTAGTTTGATTTTTAAGAAAAACGTTTTTTTGGTATAATTTTAAAAATAATCGCCCGAAAAATTTTAAAACTACATTTCTAATTAGATTTCATGAAAATAAAATTATTTAAACAAAATTTACATTTTTTATAAAGAAATAAAAAAGTTACAGCAGTTTTTGTTTGATTTTTAAGAAAAACGCATTATTTCTAAAAAATAACGTTTTTTTGATATAATTTTAAAAGTAATCGTCCGAAAAATTTTAAAACTACATTTCTAATTAGATTTCATGAAAATAATATTATTTAAACAAAATTTACATTTTTTTGTAAAGAAATAAAAAAGTTACAGCAGTTTTAGTTTGATTTTTAAGAAAAACGTTTTTTTGGTATAATTTTAAAAATAATTGACCGAAAAATTTTAAAACTACATTTCTAATTAGATTTCATGAAAATAAAATTATTTAAACAAAATTTACATTTTTTTATAAAGAAATAAAAAAGTTACAGCAGTTTTTGTTTGATTTTTAAGAAAAACGCATTATTTCTAAAAAATAACGTTTTTTTGATATAATTTTAAAAGTAATCGTCCGAAAAATTTTAAAACTACATTTCTAATTAGATTTCATGAAAATAAAATTATTTAAACAAAATTTACATTTTTTTATAAAGAAATAAAAAAGTTTCTGCAGTTTTTGTTTGATTTTTAAGAAAAACGCATTATTTCTAAAAAATAACGTTTTTTTGATATAATTTTAAAAGTAATCGTCCGAAAAATTTTAAAACTACATTTCTAATTAGATTTCATGAAAATAATATTATTTAAACAAAATTTACATTTTTTTATAAAGAAATAAAAAAGTTACAGCAGTTTTAGTTTGATTTTTAAGAAAAACGTTTTTTTGGTATAATTTTAAAAATAATCGACCGAAAAATTTTAAAACTACATTTCTAATTAGATTTCATGAAAATAAAATTATTTAAACAAAATTTACATTTTTTTATAAAGAAATAAAAAAGTTACAGCAGTTTTTGTTTGATTTTTAAGAAAAACGCATTATTTCTAAAAAATAACGTTTTTTTGATATAATTTTAAAAGTAATCGTCCGAAAAATTTTAAAACTACATTTCTAATTAGATTTCATGAAAATAATATTATTTAAACAAAATTTACATTTTTTTATAAAGAAATAAAAAAGTTACAGCAGTTTTTGTTTGATTTTTAAGAAAAACGCATTATTTCTAAAAAATAACGTTTTTTTGATATAATTTTAAAAGTAATCGTCCGAAAAATTTTAAAACTACATTTCTAATTAGATTTCATGAAAATAATATTATTTAAACAAAATTTACATTTTTTTATAAAGAAATAAAAAAGTTTCTGCAGTTTTTGTGTGATTTTTAAGAAAAAGGTTTTTTTGGTATAATTTTAAAAATAATCCACCGAAAAATTTTAAAACTACATTTCTAATTAGATTTCATGAAAATAAAATTATTTAAACAAAATTTACATTTTTTTATAAAGAAATAAAAAAGTTACAGCAGTTTTTGTTTGATTTTTAAGAAAAACGCATTATTTCTAAAAAATAACGTTTTTTTGATATAATTTTAAAAGTAATCGTCCGAAAAATTTTAAAACTACATTTCTAATTAGATTTCATGAAAATAATATTATTTAAACAAAATTTACATTTTTTTATAAAGAAATAAAAAAGTTACAGCAGTTTTAGTTTGATTTTTAAGAAAAACGTTTTTTTGGTATAATTTTAAAAATAATCGACCGAAAAATTTTAAAACTACATTTCTAATTAGATTTCATGAAAATAAAATTATTTAAACAAAATTTACATTTTTTTATAAAGAAATAAAAAAGTTACAGCAGTTTTTGTTTGATTTTTAAGAAAAACGCATTATTTCTAAAAAATAACGTTTTTTTGATATAATTTTAAAAGTAATCGTCCGAAAAATTTTAAAACTACATTTCTAATTAGATTTCATGAAAATAATATTATTTAAACAAAATTTACATTTTTTTATAAAGAAATAAAAAAGTTACAGCAGTTTTAGTTTGATTTTTAAGAAAAACGTTTTTTTGGTATAATTTTAAAAATAATCGACCGAAAAATTTTAAAACTACATTTCTAATTAGATTTCATGAAAATAAAATTATTTAAACAAAATTTACATTTTTTTATAAAGAAATAAAAAAGTTACAGCAGTTTTTGTTTGATTTTTAAGAAAAACGCATTATTTCTAAAAAATAACGTTTTTTTGATATAATTTTAAAAGTAATCGTCCGAAAAATTTTAAAACTACATTTCTAATTAGATTTCATGAAAATAATATTATTTAAACAAAATTTACATTTTTTTATAAAGAAATAAAAAAGTTTCTGCAGTTTTTGTGTGATTTTTAAGAAAAACGTTTTTTTGGTATAATTTTAAAAATAATCGACCGAAAAATTTTAAAGCTACATTTCTAATTAGATTTCATGAAAATAAAATTATTTAAACAAAATTAACATTTTTTTATAAAGAAATAAAAAAGTTACAGCAGTTTTTGTTTGATTTTTAAGAAAAACGCATTATTTCTAAAAAATAACGTTTTTTTGATATAATTTTAAAAGTAATCGTCCGAAAAATTTTAAAACTACATTTCTAATTAGATTTCATGAAAATAAAATTATTTAAACAAAATTTACATTTTTTTATAAAGAAATAAAAAAGTTTCTGCAGTTTTTGTGTGATTTTTAAGAAAAACGTTTTTTTGGTATAATTTTAAAAATAATCGACCGAAAAATTTTAAAACTACATTTCTAATTAGATTTCATGAAAATAAAATAATTTAAACAAAATTTACATTTTTTTATAAAGAAATAAAAAAGTTACAGCAGTTTTTGTTTGATTTTTAAGAAAAACGCATTATTTCTAAAAAATAACGTTTTTTTGATATAATTTTAAAAGTAATCGTCCGAAAAATTTTAAAACTACATTTCTAATTAGATTTCATGAAAATAATATTATTTAAACAAAATTTACATTTTTTTATAAAGAAATAAAAAAGTTACAGCAGTTTTAGTTTGATTTTTAAGAAAAACGTTTTTTTGGTATAATTTTAAAAATAATCGACCGAAAAATTTTAAAACTACATTTCTAATTAGATTTCATGAAAATAAAATTATTTAAACAAAATTTACATTTTTTTATAAAGAAATAAAAAAGTTACAGCAGTTTTTGTTTGATTTTTAAGAAAAACGCATTATTTCTAAAAAATAACGTTTTTTTGATATAATTTTAAAAGTAATCATCCGAAAAATTTTAAAACTAGATTTCTAATTAGATTTCATGAAAATAATATTATTTAAACAAAATTTACATTTTTTTATAAAGAAATAAAAAAGTTTCTGCAGTTTTTGTGTGATTTTTAAGAAAAACGTTTTTTTGGTATAATTTTAAAAATAATTGACCGAAAAATTTTGAAACTACATTTCTAATTAGATTTCATGAAAATAAAATTATTTAAACAAAATTTACATTTTTTTATAAAGAAATAAAAAAGTTTCTGCAGTTTTTGTGTGATTTTTAAGAAAAACGTTTTTTTGGTATAATTTTAAAAATAATCGACCGAAAAATTTTAAAGCTACATTTCTAATTAGATTTCATGAAAATAAAATTATTTAAACAAAATTTACATTTTTTTATAAAGAAATAAAAAAGTTACAGCAGTTTTTGTTTGATTTTTAAGAAAAACGCATTATTTCTAAAAAATAACGTTTTTTTGATATAATTTTAAAAGTAATCGTCCGAAAAATTTTAAAACTACATTTCTAATTAGATTTCATGAAAATAATATTATTTAAACAAAATTTACATTTTTTTATAAAGAAATAAAAAAGTTACAGCAGTTTTAGTTTGATTTTTAAGAAAAACGTTTTTTTGGTATAATTTTAAAAATAATCCACCGAAAAATTTTAAAACTACATTTCTAATTAGATTTCATGAAAATAAAATTATTTAAACAAAATTTACATTTTTTTATAAAGAAATAAAAAAGTTACAGCAGTTTTTGTTTGATTTTTAAGAAAAACGCATTATTTCTAAAAAATAACGTTTTTTTGATATAATTTTAAAAGTAATCGTCCGAAAAATTTTAAAACTACATTTCTAATTAGATTTCATGAAAATAATATTATTTAAACAAAATTTACATTTTTTTATAAAGAAATAAAAAAGTTACAGCAGTTTTAGTTTGATTTTTAAGAAAAACGTTTTTTTGGTATAATTTTAAAAATAATCGACCGAAAAATTTTAAAACTACATTTCTAATTAGATTTCATGAAAATAAAATTATTTAAACAAAATTTACATTTTTTTATAAAGAAATAAAAAAGTTACAGCAGTTTTTGTTTGATTTTTAAGAAAAACGCATTATTTCTAAAAAATAACGTTTTTTTGATATAATTTTAAAAGTAATCGTCCGAAAAATTTTAAAACTACATTTCTAATTAGATTTCATGAAAATAATATTATTTAAACAAAATTTACATTTTTTTATAAAGAAATAAAAAAGTTACAGCAGTTTTTGTTTGATTTTTAAGAAAAACGCATTATTTCTAAAAAATAACGTTTTTTTGATATAATTTTAAAAGTAATCGTCCGAAAAATTTTAAAACTACATTTCTAATTAGATTTCATGAAAATAATATTATTTAAACAAAATTTACATTTTTTTATAAAGAAATAAAAAAGTTTCTGCAGTTTTTGTGTGATTTTTAAGAAAAAGGTTTTTTTGGTATAATTTTAAAAATAATCCACCGAAAAATTTTAAAACTACATTTCTAATTAGATTTCATGAAAATAAAATTATTTAAACAAAATTTACATTTTTTTATAAAGAAATAAAAAAGTTACAGCAGTTTTTGTTTGATTTTTAAGAAAAACGCATTATTTCTAAAAAATAACGTTTTTTTGATATAATTTTAAAAGTAATCGTCCGAAAAATTTTAAAACTACATTTCTAATTAGATTTCATGAAAATAATATTATTTAAACAAAATTTACATTTTTTTATAAAGAAATAAAAAAGTTACAGCAGTTTTAGTTTGATTTTTAAGAAAAACGTTTTTTTGGTATAATTTTAAAAATAATCGACCGAAAAATTTTAAAACTACATTTCTAATTAGATTTCATGAAAATAAAATTATTTAAACAAAATTTACATTTTTTTATAAAGAAATAAAAAAGTTACAGCAGTTTTTGTTTGATTTTTAAGAAAAACGCATTATTTCTAAAAAATAACGTTTTTTTGATATAATTTTAAAAGTAATCGTCCGAAAAATTTTAAAACTACATTTCTAATTAGATTTCATGAAAATAATATTATTTAAACAAAATTTACATTTTTTTATAAAGAAATAAAAAAGTTACAGCAGTTTTTGTTTGATTTTTAAGAAAAACGCATTATTTCTAAAAAATAACGTTTTTTTGATATAATTTTAAAAGTAATCGTCCGAAAAATTTTAAAACTACATTTCTAATTAGATTTCATGAAAATAATATTATTTAAACAAAATTTACATTTTTTTATAAAGAAATAAAAAAGTTTCTGCAGTTTTTGTGTGATTATTAAGAAAAAGGTTTTTTTGGTATAATTTTAAAAATAATCCACCGAAAAATTTTAAAACTACATTTCTAATTAGATTTCATGAAAATAAAATTATTTAAACAAAATTTACATTTTTTTATAAAGAAATAAAAAAGTTACAGCAGTTTTTGTTTGATTTTTAAGAAAAACGCATTATTTCTAAAAAATAACGTTTTTTTGATATAATTTTAAAAGTAATCGTCCGAAAAATTTTAAAACTACATTTCTAATTAGATTTCATGAAAATAATATTATTTAAACAAAATTTACATTTTTTTATAAAGAAATAAAAAAGTTACAGCAGTTTTAGTTTGATTTTTAAGAAAAACGTTTTTTTGGTATAATTTTAAAAATAATCGACCGAAAAATTTTAAAACTACATTTCTAATTAGATTTCATGAAAATAAAATTATTTAAACAAAATTTACATTTTTTTATAAAGAAATAAAAAAGTTACAGCAGTTTTTGTTTGATTTTTAAGAAAAACGCATTATTTCTAAAAAATAACGTTTTTTTGATATAATTTTAAAAGTAATCGTCCGAAAAATTTTAAAACTACATTTCTAATTAGATTTCATGAAAATAATATTATTTAAACAAAATTTACATTTTTTTATAAAGAAATAAAAAAGTTACAGCAGTTTTTGTTTGATTTTTAAGAAAAACGCATTATTTCTAAAAAATAACGTTTTTTTGATATAATTTTAAAAGTAATCGTCCGAAAAATTTTAAAACTACATTTCTAATTAGATTTCATGAAAATAATATTATTTAAACAAAATTTACATTTTTTTATAAAGAAATAAAAAAGTTTCTGCAGTTTTTGTGTGATTTTTAAGAAAAAGGTTTTTTTGGTATAATTTTAAAAATAATCCACCGAAAAATTTTAAAACTACATTTCTAATTAGATTTCATGAAAATAAAATTATTTAAACAAAATTTACATTTTTTTATAAAGAAATAAAAAAGTTACAGCAGTTTTTGTTTGATTTTTAAGAAAAACGCATTATTTCTAAAAAATAACGTTTTTTTGATATAATTTTAAAAGTAATCGTCCGAAAAATTTTAAAACTACATTTCTAATTAGATTTCATGAAAATAATATTATTTAAACAAAATTTACATTTTTTTATAAAGAAATAAAAAAGTTACAGCAGTTTTAGTTTGATTTTTAAGAAAAACGTTTTTTTGGTATAATTTTAAAAATAATCGACCGAAAAATTTTAAAACTACATTTCTAATTAGATTTCATGAAAATAAAATTATTTAAACAAAATTTACATTTTTTTATAAAGAAATAAAAAAGTTACAGCAGTTTTTGTTTGATTTTTAAGAAAAACGCATTATTTCTAAAAAATAACGTTTTTTTGATATAATTTTAAAAGTAATCGTCCGAAAAATTTTAAAACTACATTTCTAATTAGATTTCATGAAAATAATATTATTTAAACAAAATTTACATTTTTTTATAAAGAAATAAAAAAGTTACAGCAGTTTTTGTTTGATTTTTAAGAAAAACGCATTATTTCTAAAAAATAACGTTTTTTTGATATAATTTTAAAAGTAATCGTCCGAAAAATTTTAAAACTACATTTCTAATTAGATTTCATGAAAATAATATTATTTAAACAAAATTTACATTTTTTTATAAAGAAATAAAAAAGTTTCTGCAGTTTTTGTGTGATTTTTAAGAAAAAGGTTTTTTTGGTATAATTTTAAAAATAATCCACCGAAAAATTTTAAAACTACATTTCTAATTAGATTTCATGAAAATAAAATTATTTAAACAAAATTTACATTTTTTTATAAAGAAATAAAAAAGTTACAGCAGTTTTTGTTTGATTTTTAAGAAAAACGCATTATTTCTAAAAAATAACGTTTTTTTGATATAATTTTAAAAGTAATCGTCCGAAAAATTTTAAAACTACATTTCTAATTAGATTTCATGAAAATAATATTATTTAAACAAAATTTACATTTTTTTATAAAGAAATAAAAAAGTTACAGCAGTTTTAGTTTGATTTTTAAGAAAAACGTTTTTTTGGTATAATTTTAAAAATAATCGACCGAAAAATTTTAAAACTACATTTCTAATTAGATTTCATGAAAATAAAATTATTTAAACAAAATTTACATTTTTTTATAAAGAAATAAAAAAGTTACAGCAGTTTTTGTTTGATTTTTAAGAAAAACGCATTATTTTTTAAGAAAAACGTTTTTTTGGTATAATTTTAAAAATAATCGACCGAAAAATTTTAAAACTACATTTCTAATTAGATTTCATGAAAATAAAATTATTTAAACAAAATTTACATTTTTTTATAAAGAAATAAAAAAGTTACAGCAGTTTTTGTTTGATTTTTAAGAAAAACGCATTATTTCTAAAAAATAACGTTTTTTTGATATAATTTTAAAAGTAATCGTCCGAAAAATTTTAAAACTACATTTCTAATTAGATTTCATGAAAATAATATTATTTAAACAAAATTTACATTTTTTTATAAAGAAATAAAAAAGTTTCTGCAGTTTTTGTGTGATTTTTAAGAAAAAGGTTTTTTTGGTATAATTTTAAAAATAATCAACCGAAAAATTTTAAAACTACATTTCTAATTAGATTTCATGAAAGTAAAATTATTTAAACAAAATTTACATTTTTTTATAAAGAAATAAAAAAGTTACAGCAGTTTTTGTTTGATTTTTAAGAAAAACGCATTATTTCTAAAAAATAACGTTTTTTTGATATAATTTTAAAAGTAATCGTCCGAAAAATTTTAAAACTACATTTCTAATTAGATTTCATGAAAATAAAATTATTTAAACAAAATTTACATTTTTTTATAAAGAAATAAAAAAGTTTCTGCAGTTTTTGTGTGATTTTTAAGAAAAACGTTTTTTTGGTATAATTTTAAAAATAATCGACCGAAAAATTTTAAAACTACATTTCTACTTAGATTTCATGAAAATAAAATTATTTAAACAAAATTTACATTTTTTTATAAAGAAATAAAAAAGTTACAGCAGTTTTTGTTTGATTTTTAAGAAAAACGCATTATTTCTAAAAAATAACGTTTTTTTGATATAATTTTAAAAGTAATCGTCCGAAAAATTTTAAAACTACATTTCTAATTAGATTTCATGAAAATAATATTATTTAAACAAAATTTACATTTTTTTCTAAAGAAATAAAAAAGTTACAGCAGTTTTTGTTTGATTTTTAAGAAAAACGCATTATTTCTAAAAAATAACGTTTTTTTGATATAATTTTAAAAGTAATCGTCCGAAAAATTTTAAAACTACATTTCTAATTAGATTTCATGAAAATAATATTATTTAAACAAAATTTACATTTTTTTATAAAGAAATAAAAAAGTTTCTGCAGTTTTTGTGTGATTTTTAAGAAAAACGTTTTTTTGGTATAATTTTAAAAATAATCGACCGAAAAATTTTAAAACTACATTTCTAATTAGATTTCATGAAAATAAAATTATTTAAACAAAATTTACATTTTTTTATAAAGAAATAAAAAAGTTACAGCAGTTTTTGTTTGAATTTTAAGAAAAACGCATTATTTCTAAAAAATAACGTTTTTTTGATATAATTTTAAAAGTAATCGTCCGAAAAATTTTAAAACTACATTTCTAATTAGATTTCATGAAAATAATATTATTTAAACAAAATTTACATTTTTTTATAAAAAAATAAAAAAGTTTCTGCAGTTTTTGTGTGATTTTTAAGAAAAACGTTTTTTTGGTATAATTTTAAAAATAATCGACCGAAAAATTTTAAAACTACATTTCTAATTAGATTTCATGAAAATAAAATTATTTAAACAAAATTTACATTTTTTTATAAAGAAATAAAAAAGTTACAGCAGTTTTTGTTTGATTTTTAAGAAAAACGCATTATTTCTAAAAAATAACGTTTTTTTGATATAATTTTAAAAGTAATCGTCCGAAAAATTTTAAAACTACATTTCTAATTAGATTTCATGAAAATAAAATTATTTAAACAAAATTTACATTTTTTTATAAAGAAATAAAAAAGTTTCTGCAGTTTTTGTGTGATTTTTAAGAAAAACGTTTTTTTGGTATAATTTTAAAAATAATCGACCGAAAAATTTTAAAACTACATTTCTAATTAGATTTCATGTAAATAAAATTATTTAAACAAAATTTACATTTTTTTATAAAGAAATAAAAAAGTTACAGCAGTTTTTGTTTGATTTTTAAGAAAAACGCATTATTTCTAAAAAATAACGTTTTTTTGATATAATTTTAAAAGTAATCGTCCGAAAAATTTTAAAACTACATTTCTAATTAGATTTCATGAAAATAATATTATTTAAACAAAATTTACATTTTTTTATAAAGAAATAAAAAAGTTACAGCAGTTTTAGTTTGATTTTTAAGAAAAACGTTTTTTTGTTATAATTTTAAAAATAATCGACCGAAAAATTTTAAAACTACATTTCTAATTAGATTTCATGAAAATAAAATTATTTAAACAAAATTTACATTTTTTTATAAAGAAATAAAAAAGTTACAGCAGTTTTTGTTTGATTTTTAAGAAAAACGCATTATTTCGAAAAAATAACGTTTTTTTGATATAATTTTAAAAGTAATCGTCCGAAAAATTTTAAAACTACATTTCTAATTAGATTTCATGAAAATAAAATTATTTAAACAAAATTTACATTTTTTTATAAAGAAATAAAAAAGTTTCTGCAGTTTTTGTGTGATTTTTAAGAAAAACGTTTTTTTGGTATAATTTTAAAATTAATCGACCGAAAAATTTTAAAACTACATTTCTAATTAGATTTCATGAAAATAAAATTATTTAAACAAAACTTACATTTTTTTATAAAGAAATAAAAAAGTTACAGCAGTTTTTGTTTGATTTTTAAGAAAAACGCATTATTTCTAAAAAATAACGTTTTTTTGATATAATTTTAAAAGTAATCGTCCGAAAAATTTTAAAACTACATTTCTAATTAGATTTCATGTAAATAATATTATTTAAACAAAATTTACATTTTTTTATAAAGAAATAAAAAAGTTACAGCAGTTTTAGTTTGATTTTTAAGAAAAACGTTTTTTTGGTATAATTTTAAAAATAATCGACCGAAAAATTTTAAAACTACATTTCTAATTAGATTTCATGAAAATAAAATTATTTAAACAAAATTTACATTTTTTTATAAAGAAATAAAAAAGTTACAGCAGTTTTTGTTTGATTTTTAAGAAAAACGCATTATTTCTAAAAAATAACGTTTTTTTGATATAATTTTAAAAGTAATCGTCCGAAAAATTTTAAAACTACATTTCTAATTAGATTTCATGAAAATAATATTATTTAAACAAAATTTACATTTTTTTATAAAGAAATAAAAAAGTTTCTGCAGTTTTTGTGTGATTTTTAAGAAAAACGTTTTTTTGGTATAATTTTAAAAATAATCGACCGAAAAATTTTAAAACTACATTTCAATTAGATTTCATGAAAATAAAATTATTTAAACAAAATTTACATTTTTTTATAAAGAAATAAAAAAGTTACAGCAGTTTTTGTTTGATTTTTAAGAAAAACGCATTATTTCTAAAAAATAACGTTTTTTTTGATATAATTTTAAAAGTAATCGTCCGAAAAATTTTAAAACTACATTTTTAATTAGATTTCATGAAAATAATATTATTTAAACAAAATTTACATTTTTTTATAAAGAAATAAAAAAGTTACAGCAGTTTTAGTTTGATTTTTAAGAAAAACGTTTTTTTGGTATAATTTTATAAATAATCGACCGAAAAATTTTAAAACTACATTTCTAATTAGATTTCATGAAAATAAAATTATTTAAACAAAATTTACATTTTTTTATAAAGAAATAAAAAAGTTACAGCAGTTTTTGTTTGATTTTTAAGAAAAACGCATTATTTCTAAAAAATAACGTTTTTTTGATATAATTTTAAAAGTAATCGTCCGAAAAATTTTAAAACTACATTTCTAATTAGATTTCATGAAAATAATATTATTTAAACAAAATTTACATTTTTTTATAAAGAAATAAAAAAGTTTCTGCACTTTTTGTGTGATTTTTAAGAAAAACGTTTTTTTGGTATAATTTTAAAAATAATCGACCGAAAAATTTTAAAACTACATTTCTAATTAGATTTCATGAAAATAAAATTATTTAAACAAAATTTACATTTTTTTATAAAGAAATAAAAAAGTTACAGCAGTTTTTGTTTGATTTTTAAGAAAAACGCATTATTTCTAAAAAATAACGTTTTTTTGATATAATTTTAAAAGTAATCGTCCGAAAAATTTTAAAACTACATTTCTAATTAGATTTCATGAAAATAAAATTATTTAAACAAAATTTACATTTTTTTATAAAGAAATAAAAAAGTTTCTGCAGTTTTTGTGTGATTTTTAAGAAAAACGTTTTTTTGGTATAATTTTAAAAATAATCGACCGAAAAATTTTAAAACTACATTTCTAATTAGATTTCATGAAAATAAAATTATTTAAACAAAATTTACATTTTTTTATAAAGAAATAAAAAAGTTACAGCAGTTTTTGTTTGATTTTTAAGAAAAACGCATTATTTCTAAAAAATAACGTTTTTTTGATATAATTTTAAAAGTAATCGTCCGAAAAATTTTAAAACTACATTTCTAATTAGATTTTATGAAAATAATATTATTTAAACAAAATTTACATTTTTTTATAAAGAAATAAAAAAGTTACAGCAGTTTTAGTTTGATTTTTAAGAAAAACGTTTTTTTGGTATAATTTTAAAAATAATCGACCGAAAAATTTTAAAACTACATTTCTAATTAGATTTCATGAAAATAAAATTATTTAAACAAAATTTACATTTTTTTATAAAGAAATAAAAAAGTTACAGCAGTTTTTGTTTGATTTTTAAGAAAAACGCATTATTTCTAAAAAATAACGTTTTTTTGATATAATTTTAAAAGTAATCGTCCGAAAAATTTTAAAACTACATTTCTAATTAGATTTCATGAAAATAAAATTATTTAAACAAAATTTACATTTTTTTATAAAGAAATAAAAAAGTTTCTGCAGTTTTTGTGTGATTTTTAAGAAAAACGTTTTTTTGGTATAATTTTAAAAATAATCGACCGAAAAATTTTAAAACTACATTTCTAATTAGATTTCATGAAAATAAAATTATTTAAACAAAATTTACATTTTTTTATAAAGAAATAAAAAAGTTACAGCAGTTTTTGTTTGATTTTTAAGAAAAACGCATTATTTCTAAAAAATAACGTTTTTTTGATATAATTTTAAAAGTAATCGTCCGAAAAATTTTAAAACTACATTTCTAATTAGATTTCATGAAAATAATATTATTTAAACAAAATTTACATTTTTTTATAAAGAAATAAAAAAGTTACAGCAGTTTTAGTTTGATTTTTAAGAAAAACGTTTTTTTGGTATAATTTTAAAAATAATCGACCGAAAAATTTTAAAACTACATTTCTAATTAGATTTCATGAAAATAAAATTATTTAAACAAAATTTACATTTTTTTATAAAGAAATAAAAAAGTTACAGCAGTTTTTGTTTGATTTTTAAGAAAAACGCATTATTTCTAAAAAATAACGTTTTTTTGATATAATTTTAAAAGTAATCGTCCGAAAAATTTTAAAACTACATTTCTAATTAGATTTCATGAAAATAATATTATTTAAACAAAATTTACATTTTTTTAAAAAGAAATAAAAAAGTTACAGCAGTTTTTGTTTGATTTTTAAGAAAAACGCATTATTTCTAAAAAATAACGTTTTTTTGATATAATTTTAAAAGTAATCGTCCGAAAAATTTTAAAACTACATTTCTAATTAGATTTCATGAAAATAATATTATTTAAACAAAATTTACATTTTTTTATAAAGAAATAAAAAAGTTACAGCAGTTTTAGTTTGATTTTTAAGAAAAACGTTTTTTTGGTATAATTTTAAAAATAATCGACCGAAAAATTTTAAAACTACATTTCTAATTAGATTTCATGAAAATAAAATTATTTAAACAAAATTTACATTTTTTTATAAAGAAATAAAAAAGTTACAGCAGTTTTTGTTTCATTTTTAAGAAAAACGCATTATTTCTAAAAAATAACGTTTTTTTGATATAATTTTAAAAGTAATCGTCCGAAAAATTTTAAAACTACATTTCTAATTAGATTTCATGAAAATAATATTATTTAAACAAAATTTACATTTTTTTATAAAGAAATAAAAAAGTTTCTGCAGTTTTTGTGTGATTTTTAAGAAAAACGTTTTTTTGGTATAATTTTAAAAATAATCGACCGAAAAATTTTAAAACTACATTTCTAATTAGATTTCATGAAAATAAAATTATTTAAACAAAATTTACATTTTTTTATAAAGAAATAAAAAAGTTACAGCAGTTTTTGTTTGATTTTTAAGAAAAACGCATTATTTCTAAAAAATAACGTTTTTTTGATATAATTTTAAAAGTAATCGTCCGAAAAATTTTAAAACTACATTTCTAATTAGATTTCATGAAAATAATATTATTTAAACAAAATTTACATTTTTTTATAAAGAAATAAAAAAGTTACAGCAGTTTTAGTTTGATTTTTAAGAAAAACGTTTTTTTGGTATAATTTTAAAAATAATCGACCGAAAAATTTTAATACTACATTTCTAATTAGATTTCATGAAAGTAATATTATTTAAACAAAATTTACATTTTTTTATAAAGAAATAAAAAAGTTACAGCAGTTTTAGTTTGATTTTTAAGAAAAACGTTTTTTTGGTATAATTTTAAAAATAATCGACCGAAAAATTTTAAAACTACATTTCTAATTAGATTTCATGAAAATAAAATTATTTAAACAAAATTTACATTTTTTTATAAAGAAATAAAAAAGTTACAGCAGTTTTTGTTTGATTTTTAAGAAAAACGCATTATTTTTAAAAAATAACGTTTTTTTGATATAATTTTAAAAGTAATCGTCCGAAAAATTTTAAAACTACATTTCTAATTAGATTTCATGAAAATAATATTATTTAAACAAAATTTACATTTTTTTATAAAGAAATAAAAAAGTTACAGCAGTTTTAGTTTGATTTTTAAGAAAAACGTTTTTTTGGTATAATTTTAAAAATAATCGACCGAAAAATTTTAAAACTACATTTCTAATTAGATTTCATGAAAATAAAATTATTTAAACAAAATTTACATTTTTTTATAAAGAAATAAAAAAGTTACAGCAGTTTTTGTTTGATTTTTAAGAAAAACGCATTATTTCTAAAAAATAACGTTTTTTTGATATAATTTTAAAAGTAATCGTCCGAAAAATTTTAAAACTACATTTCTAATTAGATTTCATGAAAATAATATTATTTAAACAAAATTTACATTTTTTTATAAAGAAATAAAAAAGTTTCTGCAGTTTTTGTGTGATTTTTAAGAAAAACGTTTTTTTGGTATAATTTTAAAAATAATCGACCGAAAAATTTTAAAACTACATTTCTAATTAGATTTCATGAAAATAAAATTATTTAAACAAAATTTACATTTTTTTATAAAGAAATAAAAAAGTTACAGCAGTTTTTGTTTGATTTTTAAGAAAAACGCATTATTTCTAAAAAATAACGTTTTTTTGATATAATTTTAAAAGTAATCGTCCGAAAAATTTTAAAACTACATTTCTAATTAGATTTCATGAAAATAAAATTATTTAAACAAAATTTACATTTTTTTATAAAGAAATAAAAAAGTTTCTGCAGTTTTTGTGTGATTTTTAAGAAAAACGTTTTTTTGGTATAATTTTAAAAATAATCGACCGAAAAATTTTAAAACTACATTTCTAATTAGATTTCATGAAAATAAAATTATTTAAACAAAATTTACATTTTTTTATAAAGAAATAAAAAAGTTACAGCAGTTTTTGTTTGATTTTTAAGAAAACGCATTATTTCTAAAAAATAACGTTTTTTTGATATAATTTTAAAAGTAATCGTCCGAAAAATTTTAAAACTACATTTCTAATTAGATTTCATGAAAATAATATTATTTAAACAAAATTTACATTTTTTTATAAAGAAATAAAAAAGTTACAGCAGTTTTAGTTTGATTTTTAAGAAAAACGTTTTTTTGGTATAATTTTAAAAATAATCGACCGAAAAATTTTAAAACTACATTTCTAATTAGATTTCATGAAAATAAAATTATTTAAACAAAATTTACATTTTTTTATAAAGAAATAAAAAAGTTACAGCAGTTTTTGTTTGATTTTTAAGAAAAACGCATTATTTCTAAAAAATAACGTTTTTTTGATATAATTTTAAAAGTAATCGTCCGAAAAATTTTAAAACTACATTTCTAATTAGATTTCATGAAAATAAAATTATTTAAACAAAATTTACATTTTTTTATAAAGAAATAAAAAAGTTTCTGCAGTTTTTGTGTGATTTTTAAGAAAAACGTTTTTTTGGTATAATTTTAAAAATAATCGACCGAAAAATTTTAAAACTACATTTCTAATTAGATTTCATGAAAATAAAATTATTTAAACAAAATTTACATTTTTTTATAAAGAAATAAAAAAGTTACAGCAGTTTTTGTTTGATTTTTAAGAAAAACGCATTATTTCTAAAAAATAACGTTTTTTTGATATAATTTTAAAAGTAATCGTCCGAAAAATTTTAAAACTACATTTCTAATTAGATTTCATGAAAATAATATTATTTAAACAAAATTTACATTTTTTTATAAAGAAATAAAAAAGTTACAGCAGTTTTAGTTTGATTTTTAAGAAAAACGTTTTTTTGGTATAATTTTAAAAATAATCGACCGACAAATTTTAAAACTACATTTCTAATTAGATTTCATGAAAATAAAATTATTTAAACAAAATTTACATTTTTTTATAAAGAAATAAAAAAGTTACAGCAGTTTTTGTTTGATTTTTAAGAAAAACGCATTATTTCTAAAAAATAACGTTTTTTTGATATAATTTTAAAAGTAATCGTCCGAAAAATTTTAAAACTACATTTCTAATTAGATTTCATGAAAATAATATTATTTAAACAAAATTTACATTTTTTTATAAAGAAATAAAAAAGTTACAGCAGTTTTTGTTTGATTTTTAAGAAAAACGCATTATTTCTAAAAAATAACGTTTTTTTGATATAATTTTAAAAGTAATCGTCCGAAAAATTTTAAAACTACATTTCTAATTAGATTTCATGAAAATAATATTATTTAAACAAAATTTACATTTTTTTATAAAGAATTAAAAAAGTTACAGCAGTTTTAGTTTGATTTTTAAGAAAAACGTTTTTTTGGTATAATTTTAAAAATAATCGACAGAAAAATTTTAAAACTACATTTCTAATTAGATTTCATGAAAATAAAATTATTTAAACAAAATTTACATTTTTTTATAAAGAAATAAAAAAGTTACAGCAGTTTTTGTTTGATTTTTAAGAAAAACGCATTATTTCTAAAAAATAACGTTTTTTTGATATAATTTTAAAAGTAATCGTCCGAAAAATTTTAAAACTACATTTCTAATTAGATTTCATGAAAATAATATTATTTAAACAAAATTTACATTTTTTTATAAAGAAATAAAAAAGTTTCTGCAGTTTTTGTGTGATTTTTAAGAAAAACGTTTTTTTGGTATAATTTTAAAAATAATCGACCGAAAGATTTTAAAACTACATTTCTAATTAGATTTCATGAAAATAAAATTATTTAAACAAAATTTACATTTTTTTATAAAGAAATAAAAAAGTTACAGCAGTTTTTGTTTGATTTTTAAGAAAACGCATTATTTCTAAAAAATAACGTTTTTTTGATATAATTTTAAAAGTAATCGTCCGAAAAATTTTAAAACTACATTTCTAATTAGATTTCATGAAAATAATATTATTTAAACAAAATTTACATTTTTTTATAAAGAAATAAAAAAGTTACAGCAGTTTTAGTTTGATTTTTAAGAAAAACGTTTTTTTGGTATAATTTTAAAAATAATCGACCGAAAAATTTTAAGACTACATTTCTAATTAGATTTCATGAAAATAAAATTATTTAAACAAAATTTACATTTTTTTATAAAGAAATAAAAAAGTTACAGCAGTTTTTGTTTGATTTTTAAGAAAAACGCATTATTTCTAAAAAATAACGTTTTTTTGATATAATTTTAAAAGTAATCGTTTGAAAAATTTTAAAACTACATTTCTAATTAGATTTCATGAAAATAAAATTATTTAAACAAAATTTACATTTTTTTATAAAGAAATAAAAAAGTTTCTGCAGTTTTTGTGTGATTTTTAAGAAAAACGTTTTTTTGGTATAATTTTAAAAATAATCGACCGAAAAATTTTAAAACTACATTTCTAATTAGATTTCATGAAAATAAAATTATTTAAACAAAATTTACATTTTTTTATAAAGAAATAAAAAAGTAACAGCAGTTTTTGTTTGATTTTTAAGAAAAACGCATTATTTCTAAAAAATAACGTTTTTTTGATATAATTTTAAAAGTAATCGTCCGAAAAATTTTAAAACTACATTTCTAATTAGATTTCATGAAAATAATATTATTTAAACAAAATTTACATTTTTTTATAAAGAAATAAAAAAGTTACAGCAGTTTTAGTTTGATTTTTAAGAAAAACGTTTTTTTGGTATAATTTTAAAAATAATCGACCGACAAATTTTAAAACTACATTTCTAATTAGATTTCATGAAAATAAAATTATTTAAACAAAATTTACATTTTTTTATAAAGAAATAAAAAAGTTACAGCAGTTTTTGTTTGATTTTTAAGAAAAACGCATTATTTCTAAAAAATAACGTTTTTTTGATATAATTTTAAAAGTAATCGTCCGAAAAATTTTAAAACTACATTTCTAATTAGATTTCATGAAAATAATATTATTTAAACAAAATTTACATTTTTTTATAAAGAAATAAAAAAGTTACAGCAGTTTTTGTTTGATTTTTAAGAAAAACGCATTATTTCTAAAAAATAACGTTTTTTTGATATAATTTTAAAAGTAATCGTCCGAAAAATTTTAAAACTACATTTCTAATTAGATTTCATGAAAATAATATTATTTAAACAAAATTTACATTTTTTTATAAAGAAATAAAAAAGTTACAGCAGTTTTAGTTTGATTTTTAAGAAAAACGTTTTTTTGGTATAATTTTAAAAATAATCGACCGAAAAATTTTAAAACTACATTTCTAATTAGATTTCATGAAAATAAAATTATTTAAACAAAATTTACATTTTTTTATAAAGAAATAAAAAAGTTACAGCAGTTTTTGTTTGATTTTTAAGAAAAACGCATTATTTCTAAAAAATAACGTTTTTTTGATATAATTTTAAAAGTAATCGTCCGAAAAATTTTAAAACTACATTTCTAATTAGATTTCATGAAAATAATATTATTTAAACAAAATTTACATTTTTTTATAAAGAAATAAAAAAGTTTCTGCAGTTTTTGTGTGATTTTTAAGAAAAACGTTTTTTTGGTATAATTTTAAAAATAATCGACCGAAAGATTTTAAAACTACATTTCTAATTAGATTTCATGAAAATAAAATTATTTAAACAAAATTTACATTTTTTTATAAAGAAATAAAAAAGTTACAGCAGTTTTTGTTTGATTTTTAAGAAAAACGCATTATTTCTAAAAAATAACGTTTTTTTGATATAATTTTAAAAGTAATCGTCCGAAAAATTTTAAAACTACATTTCTAATTAGATTTCATGAAAATAATATTATTTAAACAAAATTTACATTTTTTTATAAAGAAATAAAAAAGTTACAGCAGTTTTAGTTTGATTTTTAAGAAAAACGTTTTTTTGGTATAATTTTAAAAATAATCGACCGAAAAATTTTAAAACTACATTTCTAATTAGATTTCATGAAAATAAAATTATTTAAACAAAATTTACATTTTTTTATAAAGAAATAAAAAAGTTACAGCAGTTTTTGTTTGATTTTTAAGAAAAACGCATTATTTCTAAAAAATAACGTTTTTTTGATATAATTTTAAAAGTAATCGTCCGAAAAATTTTAAAACTACATTTCTAATTAGATTTCATGAAAATAATATTATTTAAACAAAATTTACATTTTTTTATAAAGAAATAAAAAAGTTACAGCAGTTTTAGTTTGATTTTTAAGAAAAACGTTTTTTTGGTATAATTTTAAAAATAATCGACAGAAAAATTTTAAAACTACATTTCTAATTAGATTTCATGAAAATAAAATTATTTAAACAAAATTTACATTTTTTTATAAAGAAATAAAAAAGTTACAGCAGTTTTTGTTTGATTTTTAAGAAAAACGCATTATTTCTAAAAAATAACGTTTTTTTGATATAATTTTAAAAGTAATCGTCCGAAAAATTTTAAAACTACATTTCTAATTAGATTTCATGAAAATAATATTATTTAAACAAAATTTACATTTTTTTATAAAGAAATAAAAAAGTTACAGCAGTTTTAGTTTGATTTTTAAGAAAAACGTTTTTTTGGTATAATTTTAAAAATAATCGACCGAAAAATTTTAAAACTACATTTCTAATTAGATTTCATGAAAATAAAATTATTTAAACAAAATTTACATTTTTTTATAAAGAAATAAAAAAGTTACAGCAGTTTTTGTTTGATTTTTAAGAAAAACGCATTATTTCTAAAAAATAACGTTTTTTTGATATAATTTTAAAAGCAATCGTCCGAAAAATTTTAAAACTACATTTCTAATTAGATTTCATGAAAATAATATTATTTAAACAAAATTTACATTTTTTTATAAAGAAATAAAAAAGTTACAGCAGTTTTTGTTTGATTTTTAAGAAAAACGCATTATTTCTAAAAAATAACGTTTTTTTGATATAATTTTAAAAGTAATCGTCCGAAAAATTTTAAAACTACATTTCTAATTAGATTTCATGAAAATAATATTATTTAAACAAAATTTACATTTTTTTATAAAGAAATAAAAAAGTTTCTGCAGTTTTTGTGTGATTTTTAAGAAAAACGTTTTTTTGGTATAATTTTAAAAATAATCGACCGAAAAATTTTAAAACTACATTTCTAATTAGATTTCATGAAAATAAAATTATTTAAACAAAATTTACATTTTTTTATAAAGAAATAAAAAAGTTACAGCAGTTTTTGTTTGATTTTTAAGAAAAACGCATTATTTCTAAAAAATAACGTTTTTTTGATATAATTTTAAAAGTAATCGTCCGAAAAATTTTAAAACTACATTTCTAATTAGATTTCATGAAAATAATATTATTTAAACAAAATTTACATTTTTTTATAAAGAAATAAAAAAGTTACAGCAGTTTTAGTTTGATTTTTAAGAAAAACGTTTTTTTGGTATAATTTTAAAAATAATCGACCGAAAAATTTTAAAACTACATTTCTAATTAGATTTCATGAAAATAAAATTATTTAAACAAAATTTACATTTTTTTATAAAGAAATAAAAAAGTTACAGCAGTTTTTGTTTGATTTTTAAGAAAAACGCATTATTTCTAAAAAATAACGTTTTTTTGATATAATTTTAAAAGTAATCGTCCGAAAAATTTTAAAACTACATTTCTAATTAGATTTCATGAAAATAAAATTATTTAAACAAAATTTACATTTTTTTATAAAGAAATAAAAAAGTTTCTGCAGTTTTTGTGTGATTTTTAAGAAAAACGTTTTTTTGGTATAATTTTAAAAATAATCGACCGAAAAATTTTAAAGCTACATTTCTAATTAGATTTCATGAAAATAAAATTATTTAAACAAAATTTACATTTTTTTATAAAGAAATAAAAAAGTTACAGCAGTTTTTGTTTGATTTTTAAGAAAAACGCATTATTTCTAAAAAATAACGTTTTTTTGATATAATTTTAAAAGTAATCGTCCGAAAAATTTTAAAACTACATTTCTAATTAGATTTCATGAAAATAAAATTATTTAAACAAAATTTACATTTTTTTATAAAGAAATAAAAAAGTTTCTGCAGTTTTTGTGTGATTTTTAAGAAAAACGTTTTTTTGGTATAATTTTAAAAATAATCGACCGAAAAATTTTAAAACTACATTTCTAATTAGATTTCATGAAAATAAAATTATTTAAACAAAATTTACATTTTTTTATAAAGAAATAAAAAAGTTACAGCAGTTTTTGTTTGATTTTTAAGAAAAACGCATTATTTCTAAAAAATAACGTTTTTTTGATATAATTTTAAAAGTAATCGTCCGAAAAATTTTAAAACTACATTTCTAATTAGATTTCATGAAAATAATATTATTTAAACAAAATTTACATTTTTTTATAAAGAAATAAAAAAGTTACAGCAGTTTTAGTTTGATTTTTAAGAAAAACGTTTTTTTGGTATAATTTTAAAAATAATCGACCGAAAAATTTTAAAACTACATTTCTAATTAGATTTCATGAAAATAAAATTATTTAAACAAAATTTACATTTTTTTATAAAGAAATAAAAAAGTTACAGCAGTTTTTGTTTGATTTTTAAGAAAAACGCATTATTTCTAAAAAATAACGTTTTTTTGATATAATTTTAAAAGTAATCATCCGAAAAATTTTAAAACTAGATTTCTAATTAGATTTCATGAAAATAATATTATTTAAACAAAATTTACATTTTTTTATAAAGAAATAAAAAAGTTTCTGCAGTTTTTGTGTGATTTTTAAGAAAAACGTTTTTTTGGTATAATTTTAAAAATAATTGACCGAAAAATTTTGAAACTACATTTCTAATTAGAATTCATGAAAATAAAATTATTTAAACAAAATTTACATTTTTTTATAAAGAAATAAAAAAGTTACAGCAGTTTTTGTTTCATTTTTAAGAAAAACGCATTATTTCTAAAAAATAACGTTTTTTTGATATAATTTTAAAAGTAATCGTCCGAAAAATTTTAAAACTACATTTCTAATTAGATTTCATGAAAATAAAATTATTTAAACAAAATTTACATTTTTTTATAAAGAAATAAAAAAGTTTCTGCAGTTTTTGTGTGATTTTTAAGAAAAACGTTTTTTTGGTATAATTTTAAAAATAATCGACCGAAAAATTTTAAAACTACATTTCTAATTAGATTTCATGAAAATAAAATTATTTAAACAAAATTTACATTTTTTTATAAAGAAATAAAAAAGTTACAGCAGTTTTAGTTTGATTTTTAAGAAAAACGTTTTTTTGGTATAATTTTAAAAATAATCATGAAAATAAAATTATTTAAACAAAATTTACATTTTTTTATAAAGAAATAAAAAAGTTACAGCAGTTTTTGTTTGATTTTTAAGAAAAACGCATTATTTCTAAAAAAATAACGTTTTTTTGATATAATTTTAAAAGTAATCGTCCGAAAAATTTTAAAACTACATTTCTAATTAGATTTCATGAAAATAATATTATTTAAACAAAATTTACATTTTTTTATAAAGAAATAAAAAAGTTACAGCAGTTTTAGTTTGATTTTTAAGAAAAACGTTTTTTTGGTATAATTTTAAAAATAATCGCCCGAAAAATTTTAAAACTACATTTCTAATTAGATTTCATGAAAATAAAATTATTTAAACAAAATTTACATTTTTTATAAAGAAATAAAAAAGTTACAGCAGTTTTTGTTTGATTTTTAAGAAAAACGCATTATTTCTAAAAAATAACGTTTTTTTGATATAATTTTAAAAGTAATCGTCCGAAAAATTTTAAAACTACATTTCTAATTAGATTTCATGAAAATAATATTATTTAAACAAAATTTACATTTTTTTATAAAGAAATAAAAAAGTTACAGCAGTTTTAGTTTGATTTTTAAGAAAAACGTTTTTTTGGTATAATTTTAAAAATAATCGACCGAAAAATTTTAAAACTACATTTCTAATTAGATTTCATGAAAATAAAATTATTTAAACAAAATTTACATTTTTTTATAAAGAAATAAAAAAGTTACAGCAGTTTTTGTTTGATTTTTAAGAAAAACGCATTATTTCTAAAAAATAACGTTTTTTTGATATAATTTTAAAAGTAATCGTCCGAAAAATTTTAAAACTACATTTCTAATTAGATTTCATGAAAATAAAATTATTTAAACAAAATTTACATTTTTTTATAAAGAAATAAAAAAGTTTCTGCAGTTTTTGTGTGATTTTTAAGAAAAACGCATTATTTCTAAAAAATAACGTTTTTTTGATATAATTTTAAAAGTAATCGTCCGAAAAATTTTAAAACTACATTTCTAATTAGATTTCATGAAAATAAAATTATTTAAACAAAATTTACATTTTTTTATAAAGAAATAAAAAAGTTTCTGCAGTTTTTGTGTGATTTTTAAGAAAAACGTTTTTTTGGTATAATTTTAAAAATAATCGACCGAAAAATTTTAAAACTACATTTCTAATTAGATTTCATGAAAATAAAATTATTTAAACAAAATTTACATTTTTTTATAAAGAAATAAAAAAGTTACAGCAGTTTTTGTTTGATTTTTAAGAAAAACGCATTATTTCTAAAAAATAACGTTTTTTTGATATAATTTTAAAAGTAATCGTCCGAAAAATTTTAAAACTACATTTCTAATTAGATTTCATGAAAATAATATTATTTAAACAAAATTTACATTTTTTTATAAAGAAATAAAAAAGTTACAGCAGTTTTAGTTTGATTTTTAAGAAAAACGTTTTTTTGGTATAATTTTAAAAATAATCGACCGAAAAATTTTAAAACTACATTTCTAATTAGATTTCATGAAAATAAAATTATTTAAACAAAATTTACATTTTTTTATAAAGAAATAAAAAAGTTACAGCAGTTTTTGTTTGATTTTTAAGAAAAACGCATTATTTCTAAAAAATAACGTTTTTTTGATATAATTTTAAAAGTAATCGTCCGAAAAATTTTAAAACTACATTTCTAATTAGATTTCATGAAAATAATATTATTTAAACAAAATTTACATTTTTTTATAAAGAAATAAAAAAGTTACAGCAGTTTTTGTTTGATTTTTAAGAAAAACGTTTTTTTGGTATAATTTTAAAAATAATCGACCGAAAAATTTTAAAACTACATTTCTAATTAGATTTCATGAAAATAAAATTATTTAAACAAAATTTACATTTTTTTATAAAGAAATAAATAAGTTACAGCAGTTTTTGTTTGATTTTTAAGAAAAACGCATTATTTCTAAAAAATAACGTTTTTTTGATATAATTTTAAAAGTAATCGTCCGAAAAATTTTAAAACTACATTTCTAATTAGATTTCATGAAAATAAAATTATTTAATTAAAATTTACATTTTTTTATAAAGAAATAAAAAAGTTTCTGCAGTTTTTGTGTGATTTTTAAGAAAAATGTTTTTTTGGTATAATTTTAAAAATAATCGACCGAAAAATTTTAAAACTACATTTCTAATTAGATTTCATGAAAATAAAATTATTTAAACAAAATTTACATTTTTTTATAAAGAAATAAAAAAGTTACAGCAGTTTTTGTTTGATTTTTAAGAAAAACGCATTATTTCTAAAAAATAACGTTTTTTTGATATAATTTTAAAAGTAATCGTCCGAAAAATTTTAAAACTACATTTCTAATTAGATTTCATGAAAATAATATTATTTAAACAAAATTTACATTTTTTTATAAAGAAATAAAAAAGTTACAGCAGTTTTTGTTTGATTTTTAAGAAAAACGTTTTTTTGGTATAATTTTAAAAATAATCGACCGAAAAATTTTAAAACTACATTTCTAATTAGATTTCATGAAAATAATATTATTTAAACAAAATTTACATTTTTTTATAAAGAAATAAAAAAGTTACAGCAGTTTTTGTTTGATTTTTAAGAAAAACGCATTATTTCTAAAAAATAACGTTTTTTGATATAATTTTAAAAGTAATCGTCCGAAAAATTTTAAAACTACATTTCTAATTAGATTTCATGAAAATAAAATTATTTAAACAAAATTTACATTTTTTTATAAAAAAATAAAAAAGTTTCTGCAGTTTTTGTGTGATTTTTAAGAAAAACGTTTTTTTGGTATAATTTTAAAAATAATCGACCGAAAAATTTTAAAACTACATTTCTAATTAGATTTCATGAAAATAAAATTATTTAAACAAAATTTACATTTTTTTATAAAGAAATAAAAAAGTTACAGCAGTTTTTGTTTGATTTTTAAGAAAAACGCATTATTTCTAAAAAATAACGTTTTTTTGATATAATTTTAAAAGTAATCGTCCGAAAAATTTTAAAACTACATTTCTAATTAGATTTCATGAAAATAATATTATTTAAACAAAATTTACATTTTTTTATAAAGAAATAAAAAAGTTACAGCAGTTTTAGTTTGATTTTTAAGAAAAACGTTTTTTTGGTATAATTTTAAAAATAATCGACCGAAAAATTTTAAAACTACATTTCTAATTAGATTTCATGAAAATAAAATTATTTAAACAAAATTTACATTTTTTTATAAAGAAATAAAAAAGTTACAGCAGTTTTTGTTTGATTTTTAAGAAAAACGCATTATTTCTAAAAAATAACGTTTTTTTGATATAATTTTAAAAGTAATCGTCCGAAAAATTTTAAAACTACATTTCTAATTAGATTTCATGAAAATAATATTATTTAAACAAAATTTACATTTTTTATAAAGAAATAAAAAAGTTACAGCAGTTTTTGTTTGATTTTTAAGAAAAACGTTTTTTTGGTATAATTTTAAAAATAATCGACCGAAAAATTTTAAAACTACATTTCTAATTAGATTTCATGAAAATAAAATTATTTAAACAAAATTTACATTTTTTTATAAAAAAATAAAAAAGTTACAGCAGTTTTTGTTTGATTTTTAAGAAAAACGCATTATTTCTAAAAAATAACGTTTTTTTGATATAATTTTAAAAGTAATCGTCCGAAAAATTTTAAAACTACATTTCTAATTAGATTTCATGAAAATAAAATTATTTAATTAAAATTTACATTTTTTTATAAAGAAATAAAAAAGTTTCTGCAGTTTTTGTGTGATTTTTAAGAAAAATGTTTTTTTGGTATAATTTTAAAAATAATCGACCGAAAAATTTTAAAACTACATTTCTAATTAGATTTCATGAAAATAAAATTATTTAAACAAAATTTACATTTTTTTATAAAGAAATAAAAAAGTTACAGCAGTTTTTGTTTGATTTTTAAGAAAAACGCATTATTTCTAAAAAATAACGTTTTTTTGATATAATTTTAAAAGTAATCGTCCGAAAAATTTTAAAACTACATTTCTAATTAGATTTCATGAAAATAATATTATTTAAACAAAATTTACATTTTTTTATAAAGAAATAAAAAAGTTACAGCAGTTTTTGTTTGATTTTTAAGAAAAACGTTTTTTTGGTATAATTTTAAAAATAATCGACCGAAAAATTTTAAAACTACATTTCTAATTAGATTTCATGAAAATAATATTATTTAAACAAAATTTACATTTTTTTATAAAGAAATAAAAAAGTTACAGCAGTTTTTGTTTGATTTTTAAGAAAAACGCATTATTTCTAAAAAATAACGTTTTTTTGATATAATTTTAAAAGTAATCGTCCGAAAAATTTTAAAACTACATTTCTAATTAGATTTCATGAAAATAAAATTATTTAAACAAAATTTACATTTTTTTATAAAGAAATAAAAAAGTTTCTGCAGTTTTTGTGTGATTTTTAAGAAAAACGTTTTTTTGGTATAATTTTAAAAATAATCGACCGAAAAATTTTAAAACTACATTTCTAATTAGATTTCATGAAAATAAAATTATTTAAACAAAATTTACATTTTTTTATAAAGAAATAAAAAAGTTACAGCAGTTTTTGTTTGATTTTTAAGAAAAACGCATTATTTCTAAAAAATAACGTTTTTTTGATATAATTTTAAAAGTAATCGTCCGAAAAATTTTAAAACTACATTTCTAATTAGATTTCATGAAAATAATATTATTTAAACAAAATTTACATTTTTTTATAAAGAAATAAAAAAGTTTCTGCAGTTTTTGTGTGATTTTTAATAAAACGTTTTTTTGGTATAATTTTAAAAATAATCGACCGAAAAATTTTAAAACTACATTTCTAATTAGATTTCATGAAAATAAAATTATTTAAACAAAATTTACATTTTTTTATAAAGAAATAAAAAAGTTACAGCAGTTTTTGTTTGATTTTAAGAAAAACGCATTATTTCTAAAAAATAACGTTTTTTTGATATAATTTTAAAAGTAATCGTCCGAAAAATTTTAAAACTACATTTCTAATTAGATTTCATGAAAATAATATTATTTAAACAAAATTTACATTTTTTTATAAAGAAATAAAAAAGTTACAGCAGTTTTAGTTTGATTTTAAGAAAAACGTTTTTTTGGTATAATTTTAAAAATAATCGACCGAAAAATTTTAAAACTACATTTCTAATTAGATTTCATGAAAATAAAATTATTTAAACAAAATTTACATTTTTTTA
>CAXARA010000404.1:0-29813 GCA_963971135.1 Stenus bimaculatus | reverse complement strand
AAGAAATAAAAAAGTTTCTGCAGTTTTTGTGTGATTTTTAAGAAAAACGTTTTTTGGTATAATTTTAAAAATAATCGACCGAAAAATTTTAAAACTACATTTCTAATTAGATTTCATGAAAATAAAATTATTTAAACAAAATTTACATTTTTTTATAAAGAAATAAAAAAGTTACAGCAGTTTTTGTTTGATTTTTAAGAAAAACGCATTATTTCTAAAAAATAACGTTTTTTTGATATAATTTTAAAAGTAATCGTCCGAAAAATTTTAAAACTACATTTCTAATTAGATTTCATGAAAATAAAATTATTTAAACAAAATTTACATTTTTTTATAAAAAAATAAAAAAGTTTCTGCAGTTTTTGTGTGATTTTTAAGAAAAACGTTTTTTTGGTATAATTTTAAAAATAATCGACCGAAAAATTTTAAAACTACATTTCTAATTAGATTTCATGAAAATAAAATTATTTAAACAAAATTTACATTTTTTTATAATGAAATAAAAAAGTTACAGCAGTTTTTGTTTGATTTTTAAGAAAAACGCATTATTTCTAAAAAATAACGTTTTTTTGATATAATTTTAAAAGTAATCGTCCGAAAAATTTTAAAACTACATTTCTAATTAGATTTCATGAAAATAAAATTATTTAAACAAAATTTACATTTTTTTATAAAGAAATAAAAAAGTTTCTGCAGTTTTTGTGTGATTTTTAAGAAAAACGTTTTTTTGGTATAATTTTAAAAATAATCGACCGAAAAATTTTAAAACTACATTTCTAATTAGATTTCATGAAAATAAAATTATTTAAACAAAATTTACATTTTTTTATAAAGAAATAAAAAAGTTACAGCAGTTTTTGTTTGATTTTTAAGAAAAACGCATTATTTCTAAAAAATAACGTTTTTTTGATATAATTTTAAAAGTAATCATCCGAAAAATTTTAAAACTACATTTCTAATTAGATTTCATGAAAATAATATTATTTAAACAAAATTTACATTTTTTTATAAAGAAATAAAAAAGTTACAGCAGTTTTAGTTTGATTTTTAAGAAAAATGTTTTTTTGGTATAATTTTAAAAATAATCGACCGAAAAATTTTAAAACTACATTTCTAATTAGATTTCATGAAAATAAAATTATTTAAACAAAATTTACATTTTTTTATAAAGAAATAAAAAAGTTACAGCAGTTTTTGTTTGATTTTTAAGAAAAACGCATTATTTCTAAAAAATTACGTTTTTTTGATATAATTTTAAAAGTAATCGTCCGAAAAATTTTAAAACTACATTTCTAATTAGATTTCATGAAAATAATATTATTTAAACAAAATTTACATTTTTTTATAAAGAAATAAAAAAGTTACAGCAGTTTTTGTTTGATTTTTAAGAAAAACGCATTATTTCTAAAAAATAACGTTTTTTTGATATAATTTTAAAAGTAATCGTCCGAAAAATTTTAAAACTACATTTCTAATTAGATTTCATGAAAATAATATTATTTAAACAAAATTTACATTTTTTTATAAAGAAATAAAAAAGTTACAGCAGTTTTAGTTTGATTTTTAAGAAAAACGTTTTTTTGGTATAATTTTAAAAATAATCGACCGAAAAATTTTAAAACTACATTTCTAATTAGATTTCATGAAAATAAATTTATTTAAACAAAATTTACATTTTTTTATAAAGAAATAAAAAAGTTACAGCAGTTTTTGTTTGATTTTTAAGAAAAACGCATTATTTCTAAAAAATAACGTTTTTTTGATATAATTTTAAAAGTAATCGTCCGAAAAATTTTAAAACTACATTTCTAATTAGATTTCATGAAAATAAAATTATTTAAACAAAATTTACATTTTTTTATAAAGAAATAAAAAAGTTACAGCAGTTTTTGTTTGATTTTTAAGAAAAACGCATTATTTCTAAAAAATAACGTTTTTTTGATATAATTTTAAAAGTAATCGTCCGAAAAATTTTAAAACTACATTTCTAATTAGATTTCATGAAAATAATATTATTTAAACAAAATTTACATTTTTTTATAAAGAAATAAAAAAGTTTCTGCAGTTTTTGTGTGATTTTTAAGAAAAACGTTTTTTTGGTATAATTTTAAAAATAATCGACCGAAAAATTTTAAAACTACATTTCTAATTAGATTTCATGAAAATAAAATTATTTAAACAAAATTTACATTTTTTTATAAAGAAATAAAAAAGTTACAGCAGTTTTTGTTTGATTTTTAAGAAAAACGCATTATTTCTAAAAAATAACGTTTTTTTGATATAATTTTAAAAGTAATCGTCCGAAAAATTTTAAAACTACATTTCTAATTAGATTTCATAAAAATAATATTATTTAAACAAAATTTACATTTTTTTATAAAGAAATATAAAAGTTACAGCAGTTTTTGTTTGATTTTTAAGAAAAACGCATTATTTCTAAAAAATAACGTTTTTTTGATATAATTTTAAAAGTAATCGTCCGAAAAATTTTAAAACTACATTTCTAATTAGATTTCATGAAAATAATATTATTTAAACAAAATTTACATTTTTTTATAAAGAAATAAAAAAGTTTCTGCAGTTTTTGTGTGATTTTTAAGAAAAACGTTTTTTTGGTATAATTTTAAAAATAATCGACCGAAAAATTTTAAAACTACATTTCTAATTAGATTTCATGAAAATAAAATTATTTAAACAAAATTTACATTTTTTTATAAAGAAATAAAAAAGTTACAGCAGTTTTTGTTTGATTTTTAAGAAAAACGCATTATTTCTAAAAAATAACGTTTTTTTGATATAATTTTAAAAGTAATCGTCCGAAAAATTTTAAAACTACATTTCTAATTAGATTTCATGAAAATAATATTATTTAAACAAAATTTACATTCTTTTATAAAGAAATAAAAAAGTTTCTGCAGTTTTTGTGTGATTTTTAAGAAAAACGTTTTTTTGGTATAATTTTAAAAATAATCGACCGAAAAATTTTAAAACTACATTTCTAATTAGATTTCATGAAAATAAAATTATTTAAACAAAATTTACATTTTTTTATAAAGAAATAAAAAAGTTACAGCAGTTTTTGTTTGATTTTTAAGAAAAACGCATTATTTCTAAAAAATAACGTTTTTTTGATATAATTTTAAAAGTAATCGTCCGAAAAATTTTAAAACTACATTTCTAATTAGATATCATGAAAATAATATTATTTAAACAAAATTTACATTTTTTTATAAAGAAATAAAAAAGTTACAGCAGTTTTAGTTTGATTGTTAAGAAAAACGTTTTTTTGGTATAATTTTAAAAATAATCGACCGAAAAATTTTAAAACTACATTTCTAATTAGATTTCATGAAAATAAAATTATTTAAACAAAATTTACATTTTTTTATAAAGAAATAAAAAAGTTACAGCAGTTTTTGTTTGATTTTTAAGAAAAACGCATTATTTCTAAAAAATAACGTTTTTTTGATATAATTTTAAAAGTAATCGTCCGAAAAATTTTAAAACTACATTTCTAATTAGATTTCATAAAAATAATATTATTTAAACAAAATTTACATTTTTTTATAAAGAAATAAAAAAGTTTCTGCAGTTTTTGTGTGATTTTTAAGAAAAATGTTTTTTTGGTATAATTTTAAAAATAATCGACCGAAAAATTTTAAAACTACATTTCCAATTAGATTTCATGAAAATAAAATTATTTAAACAAAATTTACATTTTTTTATAAAGAAATAAAAAAGTTACAGCAGTTTTTGTTTGATTTTTAAGAAAAACGCATTATTTCTAAAAAATAACGTTTTTTTGATATAATTTTAAAAGTAATCGTCCGAAAAATTTTAAAACTACATTTCTAATTAGATTTCATGAAAATAAAATTATTTAAACAAAATTTACATTTTTTTATAAAGAAATAAAAAAGTTTCTGCAGTTTTTGTGTGATTTTTAAGAAAAACGTTTTTTTGGTATAATTTTAAAAATAATCGACCGAAAAATTTTAAAACTACATTTCTAATTAGATTTCATGAAAATAAAATTACTTAAACAAAATTTACATTTTTTTATAAAGAAATAAAAAAGTTACAGCAGTTTTTGTTTGATTTTTAAGAAAAACGCATTATTTCTAAAAAATAACGTTTTTTTGATATAATTTTAAAAGTAATCGTCCGAAAAATTTTAAAACTACATTTCTAATTAGATTTCATGAAAATAATATTATTTAAACAAAATTTACATTTTTTTATAAAGAAATAAAAAAGTTACAGCAGTTTTAGTTTGATTTTTAAGAAAAACGTTTTTTTGGTATAATTTTAAAAATAATCGACCGAAAAATTTTAAAACTACATTTCTAATTAGATTTCATGAAAATAAAATTATTTAAACAAAATTTACATTTTTTTATAAAGAAATAAAAAAGTTACAGCAGTTTTTGTTTGATTTTTAAGAAAAACGCATTATTTCTAAAAAATAACGTTTTTTTGATATAATTTTAAAAGTAATCGTCCGAAAAATTTTAAAACTACATTTCTAATTAGATTTCATGAAAATAAAATTATTTAAACAAAATTTACATTTTTTTATAAAGAAATAAAAAAGTTTCTGCAGTTTTTGTGTGATTTTTAAGAAAAACGTTTTTTTGGTATAATTTTAAAAATAATCGACCGAAAAATTTTAAAACTACATTTCTAATTAGATTTCATGAAAATAAAATTATTTAAACAAAATTTACATTTTTTTATAAAGAAATAAAAAAGTTACAGCAGTTTTTGTTTGATTTTTAAGAAAAACATGTCTAAAAAATAACGTTTTTTTGATATAATTTTAAAAGTAATCGTCCGAAAAATTTTAAAACTACATTTCTAATTAGATTTCATGAAAATAATATTATTTAAACAAAATTTACATTTTTTTATAAAGAAATAAAAAAGTTACAGCAGTTTTAGTTTGATTTTTAAGAAAAACGTTTTTTTGGTATAATTTTAAAAATAATCGACCGAAAAATTTTAAAACTACATTTCTAATTAGATTTCATGAAAATAAAATTAGTTAAACAAAATTTACATTTTTTTATAAAGAAATAAAAAAGTTACAGCAGTTTTTGTTTGATTTTTAAGAAAAACGCATTATTTCTAAAAAATAACGTTTTTTTGATATAATTTTAAAAGTAATCGTCCGAAAAATTTTAAAACTACATTTCTAATTAGATTTCATGAAAATAAAATTATTTAAACAAAATTTACATTTTTTTATAAAGAAATAAAAAAGTTTCTGCAGTTTTTGTGTGATTTTTAAGAAAAACGTTTTTTTGGTATAATTTTAAAAATAATCGACCGAAAAATTTTAAAACTACATTTCTAATTAGATTTCATGAAAATAAAATTATTTAAACAAAATTTACATTTTTTTATAAAGAAATAAAAAAGTTACAGCAGTTTTTGTTTGATTTTTAAGAAAAACGCATTATTTCTAAAAAATAACGTTTTTTTGATATAATTTTAAAAGTAATCGTCCGAAAAATTTTAAAACTACATTTCTAATTAGATTTCATGAAAATAATATTATTTAAACAAAATTTACATTCTTTTATAAAGAAATAAAAAAGTTTCTGCAGTTTTTGTGTGATTTTTAAGAAAAACGTTTTTTTGGTATAATTTTAAAAATAATCGACCGAAAAATTTTAAAACTACATTTCTAATTAGATTTCATGAAAATAAAATTATTTAAACAAAATTTACATTTTTTTATAAAGAAATAAAAAAGTTACAGCAGTTTTTGTTTGATTTTTAAGAAAAACGCATTATTTCTAAAAAATAACGTTTTTTTGATATAATTTTAAAAGTAATCGTCCGAAAAATTTTAAAACTACATTTCTAATTAGATTTCATGAAAATAATATTATTTAAACAAAATTTACATTTTTTTATAAAGAAATAAAAAAGTTACAGCAGTTTTAGTTTGATTTTTAAGAAAAACGTTTTTTTGGTATAATTTTAAAAATAATCGACCGAAAAATTTTAAAACTACATTTCTAATTAGATTTCATGAAAATAAAATTATTTAAACAAAATTTACATTTTTTTATAAAGAAATAAAAAAGTTTCTGCAGTTTTTGTGTGATTTTTAAGAAAAACGTTTTTTTGGTATAATTTTAAAAATAATCGACCGAAAAATTTTAAAACTACATTTCTAATTAGATTTCATGAAAATAAAATTATTTAAACAAAATTTACATTTTTTTATAAAGAAATAAAAAAGTTACAGCAGTTTTTGTTTGATTTTTAAGAAAAACGCATTATTTCTAAAAAATAACGTTTTTTTGATATAATTTTAAAAGTAATCGTCCGAAAAATTTTAAAACTACATTTCTAATTAGATTTCATGAAAATAAAATTATTTAAACAAAATTTACATTTTTATATAAAGAAATAAAAAAGTTTCTGCAGTTTTTGTGTGATTTTTAAGAAAAACGTTTTTTTGGTATAATTTTAAAAATAATCGACCGAAAAATTTTAAAACTACATTTCTAATTAGATTTCATGAAAATAAAATTATTTAAACAAAATTTACATTTTTTTATAAAGAAATAAAAAAGTTACAGCAGTTTTTGTTTGATTTTTAAGAAAAACGCATTATTTCTAAAAAATAACGTTTTTTTGATATAATTTTAAAAGTAATCGTCCGAAAAATTTTAAAACTACATTTCTAATTAGATTTCATGAAAATAATATTATTTAAACAAAATTTACATTTTTTTATAAAGAAATAAAAAAGTTACAGCAGTTTTAGTTTGATTTTTAAGAAAAACGTTTTTTGGTATAATTTTAAAAATAATCGACCGAAAAATTTTAAAACTACATTTCTAATTAGATTTCATGAAAATAAAATTATTTAAACAAAATTTACATTTTTTTATAAAGAAATAAAAAAGTTACAGCAGTTTTTGTTTGATTTTTAAGAAAAACGCATTATTTCTAAAAAATAACGTTTTTTTGATATAATTTTAAAAGTAATCGTCCGAAAAATTTTAAAACTACATTTCTAATTAGATTTCATGAAAATAATATCATTTAAACAAAATTTACATTTTTTTATAAAGAAATAAAAAAGTTACAGCAGTTTTAGTTTGATTTTTAAGAAAAACGTTTTTTTGGTTTAATTTTAAAAATAATCGACCGAAAAATTTTAAAACTACATTTCTAATTAGATTTCATGAAAATAAAATTATTTAAACAAAATTTACATTTTTTTATAAAGAAATAAAAAAGTTACAGCAGTTTTTGTTTGATTTTTAAGAAAAACGTTTTTTTGGTATAATTTTAAAAATAATCGACCGAAAAATTTTAAAACTACATTTCTAATTAGATTTCATGAAAATAAAATTATTTAAACAAAATTTACATTTTTTTATAAAGAAATAAAAAAGTTACAGCAGTTTTTGTTTGATTTTTAAGAAAAACGCATTATTTCTAAAAAATAACGTTTTTTTGATATAATTTTAAAAGTAATCGTCCGAAAAATTTTAAAACTACATTTCTAATTAGATTTCATGAAAATAATATTATTTAAACAAAATTTACATTTTTTTATAAAGAAATAAAAAAGTTACAGCAGTTTTAGTTTGATTTTTAAGAAAAACGTTTTTTTGGTATAATTTTAAAAATAATCGACCGAAAAATTTTAAAACTACATTTCTAATTAGATTTCATGAAAATAAAATTATTTAAACAAAATTTACATTTTTTTATAAAGAAATAAAAAAGTTACAGCAGTTTTAGTTTGATTTTTAAGAAAAACGTTTTTTTGGTATAATTTTAAAAATAATCGACCGAAAAATTTTAAAACTACATTTCTAATTAGATTTCATGAAAATAAAATTATTTAAACAAAATTTACATTTTTTTATAAAGAAATAAAAAAGTTACAGCAGTTTTTGTTTGATTTTTAAGAAAAACGCATTATTTCTAAAAAATAACGTTTTTTTGATATAATTTTAAAAGTAATCGTCCGAAAAATTTTAAAACTACATTTCTAATTAGATTTCATGAAAATAAAATTATTTAAACAAAATTTACATTTTTTTATAAAGAAATAAAAAAGTTTCTGCAGTTTTTGTGTGATTTTTAAGAAAAACGTTTTTTTGGTATAATTTTAAAAATAATCGACCGAAAAATTTTAAAACTACATTTCTAATTAGATTTCATGAAAATAAAATTATTTAAACAAAATTTACATTTTTTTATAAAGAAATAAAAAAGTTACAGCATTTTTTGTTTGATTTTTAAGAAAAACGCATTATTTCTAAAAAATAACGTTTTTTTGATATAATTTTAAAAGTAATCGTCCGAAAAATTTTAAAACTACATTTCTAATTAGATTTCATGAAAATAATATTATTTAAACAAAATTTACATTTTTTTATAAAGAAATAAAAAAGTTACAGCAGTTTTAGTTTGATTTTTAAGAAAAACGTTTTTTTGGTATAATTTTAAAAATAATCGACCGAAAAATTTTAAAACTACATTTCTAATTAGATTTCATGAAAATAAAATTATTTAAACAAAATTTACATTTTTTTATAAAGAAATAAAAAAGTTACAGCAGTTTTTGTTTGATTTTTAAGAAAAACGCATTATTTCTAAAAAATAACGTTTTTTTGATATAATTTTAAAAGTAATCGTCCGAAAAATTTTAAAACTACATTTCTAATTAGATTTCATGAAAATAATATTATTTAAACAAAATTTACATTTTTTTATAAAGAAATAAAAAAGTTTCTGCAGTTTTTGTGTGATTTTTAAGAAAAACGTTTTTTTGGTATAATTTTAAAAATAATCGACCGAAAAATTTTAAAACTACATTTCTAATTAGATTTCATGAAAATAAAATTATTTAAACAAAATTTACATTTTTTTATAAAGAAATAAAAAAGTTACAGCAGTTTTTGTTTGATTTTTAAGAAAAACGCATTATTTCTAAAAAATAACGTTTTTTTGATATAATTTTAAAAGTAATCGTCCGAAAAATTTTAAAACTACATTTCTAATTAGATTTCATGAAAATAATATTATTTAAACAAAATTTACATTTTTTTATAAAGAAATAAAAAAGTTACAGCAGTTTTTGTTTGATTTTTAAGAAAAACGCATTATTTCTAAAAAATAACGTTTTTTTGATATAATTTTAAAAGTAATCGTCCGAAAAATTTTAAAACTACATTTCTAATTAGATTTCATGAAAATAATATTATTTAAACAAAATTTACATTTTTTTATAAAGAAATAAAAAAGTTACAGCAGTTTTAGTTTGATTTTTAAGAAAAACGTTTTTTTGGTATAATTTTAAAAATAATCGACCGAAAAATTTTAAAACTACATTTCTAATTAGATTTCATGAAAATAAAATTATTTAAACAAAATTTACATTTTTTTATAAAGAAATAAAAAAGTTACAGCAGTTTTTGTTTGATTTTTAAGAAAAACGCATTATTTCTAAAAAATAACGTTTTTTTGATATAATTTTAAAAGTAATCGTCCGAAAAATTTTAAAACTACATTTCTAATTAGATTTCATGAAAATAAAATTATTTAAACAAAATTTACATTTTTTTATAAAGAAATAAAAAAGTTTCTGCAGTTTTTGTGTGATTTTTAAGAAAAACGTTTTTTTGGTATAATTTTAAAAATAATCGACCGAAAAATTTTAAAACTACATTTCTAATTAGATTTCATGAAAATAAAATTATTTAAACAAAATTTACATTTTTTTATAAAGAAATAAAAAAGTTACAGCAGTTTTTGTTTGATTTTTAAGAAAAACGCATTATTTCTAAAAAATAACGTTTTTTTGATATAATTTTAAAAGTAATCGTCCGAAAAATTTTAAAACTACATTTCTAATTAGATTTCATGAAAATAATATTATTTAAACAAAATTTACATTTTTTTATAAAGAAATAAAAAAGTTACAGCAGTTTTAGTTTGATTTTTAAGAAAAACGTTTTTTTGGTATAATTTTAAAAATAATCGACCGAAAAATTTTAAAACTACATTTCTAATTAGATTTCATGAAAATAAAATTATTTAAACAAAATTTACATTTTTTTATAAAGAAATAAAAAAGTTACAGCAGTTTTTGTTTGATTTTTAAGAAAAACGCATTATTTCTAAAAAATAACGTTTTTTTGATATAATTTTAAAAGTAATCGTCCGAAAAATTTTAAAACTACATTTCTAATTAGATTTCATGAAAATAAAATTATTTAAACAAAATTTACATTTTTTTATAAAGAAATAAAAAAGTTTCTGCAGTTTTTGTGTGATTTTTAAGAAAAACGTTTTTTTGGTATAATTTTAAAAATAATCGACCGAAAAATTTTAAAACTACATTTCTAATTAGATTTCATGAAAATAAAATTATTTAAACAAAATTTACATTTTTTTATAAAGAAATAAAAAAGTTACAGCAGTTTTTGTTTGATTTTTAAGAAAAACGCATTATTTCTAAAAAATAACGTTTTTTTGATATAATTTTAAAAGTAATCGTCCGAAAAATTTTAAAACTACATTTCTAATTAGATTTCATGAAAATAATATTATTTAAACAAAATTTACATTCTTTTATAAAGAAATAAAAAAGTTTCTGCAGTTTTTGTGTGATTTTTAAGAAAAACGTTTTTTTGGTATAATTTTAAAAATAATCGACCGAAAAATTTTAAAACTACATTTCTAATTAGATTTCATGAAAATAAAATTATTTAAACAAAATTTACATTTTTTTATAAAGAAATAAAAAAGTTACAGCAGTTTTTGTTTGATTTTTAAGAAAAACGCATTATTTCTAAAAAATAACGTTTTTTTGATATAATTTTAAAAGTAATCGTCCGAAAAATTTTAAAACTACATTTCTAATTAGATTTCATGAAAATAATATTATTTAAACAAAATTTACATTTTTTTATAAAGAAATAAAAAAGTTACAGCAGTTTTAGTTTGATTTTTAAGAAAAACGTTTTTTTGGTATAATTTTAAAAATAATCGACCGAAAAATTTTAAAACTACATTTCTAATTAGATTTCATGAAAATAAAATTATTTAAACAAAATTTACATTTTTTTATAAAGAAATAAAAAAGTTTCTGCAGTTTTTGTGTGATTTTTAAGAAAAACGTTTTTTTGGTATAATTTTAAAAATAATCGACCGAAAAATTTTAAAACTACATTTCTAATTAGATTTCATGAAAATAAAATTATTTAAACAAAATTTACATTTTTTTATAAAGAAATAAAAAAGTTACAGCAGTTTTTGTTTGATTTTTAAGAAAAACGCATTATTTCTAAAAAATAACGTTTTTTTGATATAATTTTAAAAGTAATCGTCCGAAAAATTTTAAAACTACATTTCTAATTAGATTTCATGAAAATAAAATTATTTAAACAAAATTTACATTTTTATATAAAGAAATAAAAAAGTTTCTGCAGTTTTTGTGTGATTTTTAAGAAAAACGTTTTTTTGGTATAATTTTAAAAATAATCGACCGAAAAATTTTAAAACTACATTTCTAATTAGATTTCATGAAAATAAAATTATTTAAACAAAATTTACATTTTTTTATAAAGAAATAAAAAAGTTACAGCAGTTTTTGTTTGATTTTTAAGAAAAACGCATTATTTCTAAAAAATAACGTTTTTTGATATAATTTTAAAAGTAATCGTCCGAAAAATTTTAAAACTACATTTCTAATTAGATTTCATGAAAATAATATTATTTAAACAAAATTTACATTTTTTTATAAAGAAATAAAAAAGTTACAGCAGTTTTAGTTTGATTTTTAAGAAAAACGTTTTTTGGTATAATTTTAAAAATAATCGACCGAAAAATTTTAAAACTACATTTCTAATTAGATTTCATGAAAATAAAATTATTTAAACAAAATTTACATTTTTTTATAAAGAAATAAAAAAGTTACAGCAGTTTTTGTTTGATTTTTAAGAAAAACGCATTATTTCTAAAAAATAACGTTTTTTTGATATAATTTTAAAAGTAATCGTCCGAAAAATTTTAAAACTACATTTCTAATTAGATTTCATGAAAATAATATCATTTAAACAAAATTTACATTTTTTTATAAAGAAATAAAAAAGTTACAGCAGTTTTAGTTTGATTTTTAAGAAAAACGTTTTTTTGGTTTAATTTTAAAAATAATCGACCGAAAAATTTTAAAACTACATTTCTAATTAGATTTCATGAAAATAAAATTATTTAAACAAAATTTACATTTTTTTATAAAGAAATAAAAAAGTTACAGCAGTTTTTGTTTGATTTTTAAGAAAAACGTTTTTTTGGTATAATTTTAAAAATAATCGACCGAAAAATTTTAAAACTACATTTCTAATTAGATTTCATGAAAATAAAATTATTTAAACAAAATTTACATTTTTTTATAAAGAAATAAAAAAGTTACAGCAGTTTTTGTTTGATTTTTAAGAAAAACGCATTATTTCTAAAAAATAACGTTTTTTTGATATAATTTTAAAAGTAATCGTCCGAAAAATTTTAAAACTACATTTCTAATTAGATTTCATGAAAATAATATTATTTAAACAAAATTTACATTTTTTTATAAAGAAATAAAAAAGTTACAGCAGTTTTAGTTTGATTTTTAAGAAAAACGTTTTTTTGGTATAATTTTAAAAATAATCGACCGAAAAATTTTAAAACTACATTTCTAATTAGATTTCATGAAAATAAAATTATTTAAACAAAATTTACATTTTTTTATAAAGAAATAAAAAAGTTACAGCAGTTTTAGTTTGATTTTTAAGAAAAACGTTTTTTTGGTATAATTTTAAAAATAATCGACCGAAAAATTTTAAAACTACATTTCTAATTAGATTTCATGAAAATAAAATTATTTAAACAAAATTTACATTTTTTTATAAAGAAATAAAAAAGTTACAGCAGTTTTTGTTTGATTTTTAAGAAAAACGCATTATTTCTAAAAAATAACGTTTTTTTGATATAATTTTAAAAGTAATCGTCCGAAAAATTTTAAAACTACATTTCTAATTAGATTTCATGAAAATAAAATTATTTAAACAAAATTTACATTTTTTTATAAAGAAATAAAAAAGTTTCTGCAGTTTTTGTGTGATTTTTAAGAAAAACGTTTTTTTGGTATAATTTTAAAAATAATCGACCGAAAAATTTTAAAACTACATTTCTAATTAGATTTCATGAAAATAAAATTATTTAAACAAAATTTACATTTTTTTATAAAGAAATAAAAAAGTTACAGCATTTTTTGTTTGATTTTTAAGAAAAACGCATTATTTCTAAAAAATAACGTTTTTTTGATATAATTTTAAAAGTAATCGTCCGAAAAATTTTAAAACTACATTTCTAATTAGATTTCATGAAAATAATATTATTTAAACAAAATTTACATTTTTTTATAAAGAAATAAAAAAGTTACAGCAGTTTTAGTTTGATTTTTAAGAAAAACGTTTTTTTGGTATAATTTTAAAAATAATCGACCGAAAAATTTTAAAACTACATTTCTAATTAGATTTCATGAAAATAAAATTATTTAAACAAAATTTACATTTTTTTATAAAGAAATAAAAAAGTTACAGCAGTTTTTGTTTGATTTTTAAGAAAAACGCATTATTTCTAAAAAATAACGTTTTTTTGATATAATTTTAAAAGTAATCGTCCGAAAAATTTTAAAACTACATTTCTAATTAGATTTCATGAAAATAATATTATTTAAACAAAATTTACATTTTTTTATAAAGAAATAAAAAAGTTTCTGCAGTTTTTGTGTGATTTTTAAGAAAAACGTTTTTTTGGTATAATTTTAAAAATAATCGACCGAAAAATTTTAAAACTACATTTCTAATTAGATTTCATGAAAATAAAATTATTTAAACAAAATTTACATTTTTTTATAAAGAAATAAAAAAGTTACAGCAGTGTTTGTTTGATTTTTAAGAAAAACGCATTATTTCTAAAAAATAACGTTTTTTTGATATAATTTTAAAAGTAATCGTCCGAAAAATTTTAAAACTACATTTCTAATTAGATTTCATGAAAATAAAATTATTTAAACAAAATTTACATTTTTTTATAAAGAAATAAAAAAGTTTCTGCAGTTTTTGTGTGATTTTTAAGAAAAACGTTTTTTTGGTATAATTTTAAAAATAATCGACCGAAAAATTTTAAAACTACATTTCTAATTAGATTTCATGAAAATAAAATTATTTAAACAAAATTTACATTTTTTTATAAAGAAATAAAAAAGTTACAGCAGTTTTTGTTTGATTTTTAAGAAAAACGCATTATTTCTAAAAAATAACGTTTTTTTGATATAATTTTAAAAGTAATCGTCCGAAAAATTTTAAAACTACATTTCTAATTAGATTTCATGAAAATAATATTATTTAAACAAAATTTACATTTTTTTATAAAGAAATAAAAAAGTTACAGCAGTTTTTGTTTGATTTTTAAGAAAAACGCATTATTTCTAAAAAATAACGTTTTTTTGATATAATTTTAAAAGTAATCGTCCGAAAAATTTTAAAACTACATTTCTAATTAGATTTCATGAAAATAATATTATTTAAACAAAATTTACATTTTTTTATAAAGAAATAAAAAAGTTTCTGCAGTTTTTGTGTGATTTTTAAGAAAAACGTTTTTTTGGTATAATTTTAAAAATAATCGACCGAAAAATTTTAAAACTACATTTCTAATTAGATTTCATGAAAATAAAATTATTTAAACAAAATTTACATTTTTTTATAAAGAAATAAAAAAGTTACAGCAGTTTTTGTTTGATTTTTAAGAAAAACGCATTATTTCTAAAAAATAACGTTTTTTTGATATAATTTCAAAAGTAATCGTCCGAAAAATTTTAAAACTACATTTCTAATTAGATTTCATGAAAATAATATTATTTAAACAAAATTTACATTTTTTTATAAAAAAATAAAAAAGTTTCTGCAGTTTTTGTGTGATTTTTAAGAAAAACGTTTTTTTGGTATAATTTTAAAAATAATCGACCGAAAAATTTTAAAACTACATTTCTAATTAGATTTCATGAAAATAAAATTATTTAAACAAAATTTACATTTTTTTATAAAGAAATAAAAAAGTTACAGCAGTTTTTGTTTGATTTTTAAGAAAAACGCATTATTTCTAAAAAATAACGTTTTTTTGATATAATTTTAAAAGTAATCGTCCGAAAAATTTTAAAACTACATTTCTAATTAGATTTCATGAAAATAAAATTATTTAAACAAAATTTACATTTTTTTATAAAGAAATAAAAAAGTTTCTGCAGTTTTTGTGTGATTTTTAAGAAAAACGTTTTTTTGGTATAATTTTAAAAATAATCGACCGAAAAATTTTAAAACTACATTTCTAATTAGATTTCATGAAAATAAAATTATTTAAACAAAATTTACATTTTTTTATAAAGAAATAAAAAAGTTACAGCAGTTTTTGTTTGATTTTTAAGAAAAACGCATTATTTCTAAAAAATAACGTTTTTTTGATATAATTTTAAAAGTAATCGTCCGAAAAATTTTAAAACTACATTTCTAATTAGATTTCATGAAAATAATATTATTTAAACAAAATTTACATTTTTTTATAAAGAAATAAAAAAGTTACAGCAGTTTTAGTTTGATTTTTAAGAAAAACGTTTTTTTGTTATAATTTTAAAAATAATCGACCGAAAAATTTTAAAACTACATTTCTAATTAGATTTCATGAAAATAAAATTATTTAAACAAAATTTACATTTTTTTATAAAGAAATAAAAAAGTTACAGCAGTTTTTGTTTGATTTTTAAGAAAAACGCATTATTTCGAAAAAATAACGTTTTTTTGATATAATTTTAAAAGTAATCGTCCGAAAAATTTTGAAACTACATTTCTAATTAGATTTCATGAAAATAAAATTATTTAAACAAAATTTACATTTTTTTATAAAGAAATAAAAAAGTTTCTGCAGTTTTTGTGTGATTTTTAAGAAAAACGTTTTTTTGGTATAATTTTAAAAATAATCGACCGAAAAATTTTAAAACTACATTTCTAATTAGATTTCATGAAAATAAAATTATTTAAACAAAATTTACATTTTTTTATAAAGAAATAAAAAAGTTACAGCAGTTTTTGTTTGATTTTTAAGAAAAACGCATTATTTCTAAAAAATAACGTTTTTTTGATATAATTTTAAAAGTAATCGTCCGAAAAATTTTAAAACTACATTTCTAATTAGATTTCATGTAAATAATATTATTTAAACAAAATTTACATTTTTTTATAAAGAAATAAAAAAGTTACAGCAGTTTTAGTTTGATTTTTAAGAAAAACGTTTTTTTGGTATAATTTTAAAAATAATCGACCGAAAAATTTTAAAACTACATTTCTAATTAGATTTCATGAAAATAAAATTATTTAAACAAAATTTACATTTTTTTATAAAGAAATAAAAAAGTTACAGCAGTTTTTGTTTGATTTTTAAGAAAAACGCATTATTTCTAAAAAATAACGTTTTTTTGATATAATTTTAAAAGTAATCGTCCGAAAAATTTTAAAACTACATTTCTAATTAGATTTCATGAAAATAATATTATTTAAACAAAATTTACATTTTTTTATAAAGAAATAAAAAAGTTTCTGCAGTTTTTGTGTGATTTTTAAGAAAAACGTTTTTTTGGTATAATTTTAAAAATAATCGACCGAAAAATTTTAAAACTACATTTCTAATTAGATTTCATGAAAATAAAATTATTTAAACAAAATTTACATTTTTTTATAAAGAAATAAAAAAGTTACAGCAGTTTTTGTTTGATTTTTAAGAAAAACGCATTATTTCTAAAAAATAACGTTTTTTTGATATAATTTTAAAAGTAATCGTCCGAAAAATTTTAAAACTACATTTTTAATTAGATTTCATGAAAATAATATTATTTAAACAAAATTTACATTTTTTTATAAAGAAATAAAAAAGTTACAGCAGTTTTAGTTTGATTTTTAAGAAAAACGTTTTTTTGGTATAATTTTATAAATAATCGACCGAAAAATTTTAAAACTACATTTCTAATTAGATTTCATGAAAATAAAATTATTTAAACAAAATTTACATTTTTTTATAAAGAAATAAAAAAGTTACAGCAGTTTTTGTTTGATTTTTAAGAAAAACGCATTATTTCTAAAAAATAACGTTTTTTTGATATAATTTTAAAAGTAATCGTCCGAAAAATTTTAAAACTACATTTCTAATTAGATTTCATGAAAATAATATTATTTAAACAAAATTTACATTTTTTTATAAAGAAATAAAAAAGTTTCTGCAGTTTTTGTGTGATTTTTAAGAAAAACGTTTTTTTGGTATAATTTTAAAAATAATCGACCGAAAAATTTTAAAACTACATTTCTAATTAGATTTCATGAAAATAAAATTATTTAAACAAAATTTACATTTTTTTATAAAGAAATAAAAAAGTTACAGCAGTTTTTGTTTGATTTTTAAGAAAAACGCATTATTTCTAAAAAATAACGTTTTTTTGATATAATTTTAAAAGTAATCGTCCGAAAAATTTTAAAACTACATTTCTAATTAGATTTCATGAAAATAAAATTATTTAAACAAAATTTACATTTTTTTATAAAGAAATAAAAAAGTTTCTGCAGTTTTTGTGTGATTTTTAAGAAAAACGTTTTTTTGGTATAATTTTAAAAATAATCGACCGAAAAATTTTAAAACTACATTTCTAATTAGATTTCATGAAAATAAAATTATTTAAACAAAATTTACATTTTTTTATAAAGAAATAAAAAAGTTACAGCAGTTTTTGTTTGATTTTTAAGAAAAACGCATTATTTCTAAAAAATAACGTTTTTTTGATATAATTTTAAAAGTAATCGTCCGAAAAATTTTAAAACTACATTTCTAATTAGATTTCATGAAAATAATATTATTTAAACAAAATTTACATTTTTTTATAAAGAAATAAAAAAGTTTCTGCAGTTTTTGTGTGATTTTTAAGAAAAACGTTTTTTTGGTATAATTTTAAAAATAATCGACCGAAAATATTTAATACTACATTTCTAATTAGATTTCATGAAAATAAAATTATTTAAACAAAATTTACATTTTTTTATAAAGAAATAAAAAAGTTACAGCAGTTTTTGTTTGATTTTTAAGAAAAACGCATTATTTCTAAAAAATAACGTTTTTTTGATATAATTTTAAAAGTAATCGTCCGAAAAATTTTAAAACTACATTTCTAATTAGATTTCATGAAAATAATATTATTTAAACAAAATTTACATTTTTTTATAAAGAAATAAAAAAGTTACAGCAGTTTTAGTTTGATTTTTAAGAAAAACGTTTTTTTGGTATAATTTTAAAAATAATCGACCGAAAAATTTTAATACTACATTTCTAATTAGATTTCATGAAAATAATATTATTTAAACAAAATTTACATTTTTTTATAAAGAAATAAAAAAGTTACAGCAGTTTTAGTTTGATTTTTAAGAAAAACGTTTTTTTGGTATAATTTTAAAAATAATCGACCGAAAAATTTTAAAACTACATTTCTAATTAGATTTCATGAAAATAAAATTATTTAAACAAAATTTACATTTTTTTATAAAGAAATAAAAAAGTTACAGCAGTTTTTGTTTGATTTTTAAGAAAAACGCATTATTTCTAAAAAATAACGTTTTTTTGATATAATTTTAAAAGTAATCGTCCGAAAAATTTTAAAACTACATTTCTAATTAGATTTCATGAAAATAATATTATTTAAACAAAATTTACATTTTTTTATAAAGAAATAAAAAAGTTACAGCAGTTTTAGTTTGATTTTTAAGAAAAACGTTTTTTTGGTATAATTTTAAAAATAATCGACCGAAAAATTTTAAAACTACATTTCTAATTAGATTTCATGAAAATAATATTATTTAAACAAAATTTACATTTTTTTATAAAGAAATAAAAAAGTTACAGCAGTTTTAGTTTGATTTTTAAGAAAAACGTTTTTTTGGTATAATTTTAAAAATAATCGACGGAAAAATTTTAATACTACATTTCTAATTAGATTTCATGAAAATAATATTATTTAAACAAAATTTACATTTTTTTATAAAGAAATAAAATAGTTACAGCAGTTTTAGTTTGATTTTTAAGAAAAACGTTTTTTTGGTATAATTTTAAAAATAATCGACCGAAAAATTTTAAAACTACATTTCTAATTAGATTTCATGAAAATAAAATTATTTAAACAAAATTTACATTTTTTTATAAAGAAATAAAAAAGTTACAGCAGTTTTTGTTTGATTTTTAAGAAAAACGCATTATTTCTAAAAAATAACGTTTTTTTGATATAATTTTAAAAGTAATCGTCCGAAAAATTTTAAAACTACATTTCTAATTAGATTTCATGAAAATAAAATTATTTAAACAAAATTTACATTTTTTTATAAAGAAATAAAAAAGTTACAGCAGTTTTAGTTTGATTTTTAAGAAAAACGTTTTTTTGGTATAATTTTAAAAATAATCGACCGAAAAATTTTAAAACTACATTTCTAATTAGATTTCATGAAAATAAAATTATTTAAACAAAATTTACATTTTTTTATAAAGAAATAAAAAAGTTACAGCAGTTTTAGTTTGATTTTTAAGAAAAACGTTTTTTTGGTATAATTTTAAAAATAATCGACCGAAAAATTTTAAAACTACATTTCTAATTAGATTTCATGAAAACAAAATTATTTAAACAAAATTTACATTTTTTTATAAAGAAATAAAAAAGTTACAGCAGTTTTTGTTTGATTTTTAAGAAAAACGCATTATTTCTAAAAAATAACGTTTTTTTGATATAATTTTAAAAGTAATCGTCCGAAAAATTTTAAAACTACATTTCTAATTAGATTTCATGAAAATAACATTATTTAAACAAAATTTACATTCTTTTATAAAGAAATAAAAAAGTTTCTGCAGTTTTTGTGTGATTTTTAAGAAAAACGTTTTTTTGGTATAATTTTAAAAATAATCGACCGAAAAATTTTAAAACTACATTTCTAATTAGATTTCATGAAAATAAAATTATTTAAACAAAATTTACATTCTTTTATAAAGAAATAAAAAAGTTTCTGCAGTTTTTGTGTGATTTTTAAGAAAAATGTTTTTTTGGTATAATTTTAAAAATAATCGACCGAAAAATTTTAAAACTACATTTCTAATTAGATTTCATGAAAATAAAATTATTTAAACAAAATTTACATTTTTTTATAAAGAAATAAAAAAGTTACAGCAGTTTTTGTTTGATTTTTAAGAAAAACGCATTATTTCTAAAAAATAACGTTTTTTTGATATAATTTTAAAAGTAATCGTCCGAAAAATTTTAAAACTACATTTCTAATTAGATTTCATGAAAATAATATTATTTAAACAAAATTTACATTTTTTTATAAAGAAATAAAAAAGTTACAGCAGTTTTAGTTTGATTGTTAAGAAAAACGTTTTTTTGGTATAATTTTAAAAATAATCGACCGAAAAATTTTAAAACTACATTTCTAATTAGATTTCATGAAAATAAAATTATTTAAACAAAATTTACATTTTTTTATAAAGAAATAAAAAAGTTACAGCAGTTTTTGTTTGATTTTTAAGAAAAACGCATTATTTCTAAAAAATAACGTTTTTTTGATATAATTTTAAAAGTAATCGTCCGAAAAATTTTAAAACTACATTTCTAATTAGATTTCATGAAAATAATATTATTTAAACAAAATTTACATTTTTTTATAAAGAAATAAAAAAGTTTCTGCAGTTTTTGTGTGATTTTTAAGAAAAACGTTTTTTTGGTATAATTTTAAAAATAATCGACCGAAAAATTTTAAAACTACATTTCCAATTAGATTTCATGAAAATAAAATTATTTAAACAAAATTTACATTTTTTTATAAAGAAATAAAAAAGTTACAGCAGTTTTTGTTTGATTTTTAAGAAAAACGCATTATTTCTAAAAAATAACGTTTTTTTGATATAATTTTAAAAGTAATCGTCCGAAAAATTTTAAAACTACATTTCTAATTAGATTTCATGAAAATAAAATTATTTAAACAAAATTTACATTTTTTTATAAAGAAATAAAAAAGTTACAGCAGTTTTAGTTTGATTTTTAAGAAAAACGTTTTTTTGGTATAATTTTAAAAATAATCGACCGAAAAATTTTAAAACTACATTTCTAATTAGATTTCATGAAAATAAAATTATTTAAACAAAATTTACATTTTTTTATAAAGAAATAAAAAAGTTACAGCAGTTTTAGTTTGATTTTTAAGAAAAACGTTTTTTTGGTATAATTTTAAAAATAATCGACCGAAAAATTTTAAAACTACATTTCTAATTAGATTTCATGAAAATAAAATTATTTAAACAAAATTTACATTTTTTTATAAAGAAATAAAAAAGTTACAGCAGTTTTTGTTTGATTTTTAAGAAAAACGCATTATTTCTAAAAAATAACGTTTTTTTGATATAATTTTAAAAGTAATCGTCCGAAAAATTTTAAAACTACATTTCTAATTAGATTTCATGAAAATAATATTATTTAAACAAAATTTACATTTTTTTATAAAGAAATAAAAAAGTTTCTGCAGTTTTTGTGTGATTTTTAAGAAAAACGTTTTTTTGGTATAATTTTAAAAATAATCGACCGAAAAATTTTAACACTACATTTCTAATTAGATTTCATGAAAATAAAATTATTTAAACAAAATTTACATTTTTTTATAAAGAAATAAAAAAGTTACAGCAGTTTTTGTTTGATTTTTAAGAAAAACGCATTATTTCTAAAAAATAACGTTTTTTTGATATAATTTTAAAAGTAATCGTCCGAAAAATTTTAAAACTACATTTCTAATTAGATTTCATGAAAATAATATTACTTAAACAAAATTTACATTTTTTTATAAAGAAATAAAAAAGTTACAGCAGTTTTAGTTTGATTTTTAAGAAAAACGTTTTTTTGGTATAATTTTAAAAATAATCGACCGAAAAATTTTAATACTACATTTCTAATTAGATTTCATGAAAATAATATTATTTAAACAAAATTTACATTTTTTTATAAAGAAATAAAAAAGTTACAGCAGTTTTAGTTTGATTTTTAAGAAAAACGTTTTTTTGGTATAATTTTAAAAATAATCGACCGAAAAATTTTAAAACTACATTTCTAATTAGATTTCATGAAAATAAAATTATTTAAACAAAATTTACATTTTTTTATAAAGAAATAAAAAAGTTACAGCAGTTTTTGTTTGATTTTTAAGAAAAACGCATTATTTCTAAAAAATAACGTTTTTTTGATATAATTTTAAAAGTAATCGTCCGAAAAATTTTAAAACTACATTTCTAATTAGATTTCATGAAAATAATATTATTTAAACAAAATTTACATTTTTTTATAAAGAAATAAAAAAGTTACAGCAGTTTTAGTTTGATTTTTAAGAAAAACGTTTTTTTGGTATAATTTTAAAAATAATCGACCGAAAAATTTTAAAACTACATTTCTAATTAGATTTCATGAAAATAATATTATTTAAACAAAATTTACATTTTTTTATAAAGAAATAAAAAAGTTACAGCAGTTTTTGTTTGATTTTTAAGAAAATCGCATTATTTCTAAAAAATAACGTTTTTTTGATATAATTTTAAAATAAAATCGTCCGAAAAATTTTAAAACTACATTTCTAATTAGATTTCATGAAAATAATATTATTTAAACAAAATTTACATTTTTTTATAAAGAAATAAAAAAGTTTCTGCAGTTTTTGTGTGATTTTTAAGAAAAACGTTTTTTTGGTATAATTTTAAAAATAATCGACCGAAAAATTTTAAAACTACATTTCTAATTAGATTTCATGAAAATAAAATTATTTAAACAAAATTTACATTTTTTTATAAAGAAATAAAAAAGTTACAGCAGTTTTTGTTTGATTTTTAAGAAAAACGCATTATTTCTAAAAAATAACGTTTTTTTGATATAATTTTAAAAGTAATCGTCCGAAAAATTTTAAAACTACATTTCTAATTATATTTCATGAAAATAATATTATTTAAACAAAATTTACATTTTTTTATAAAGAAATAAAAAAGTTTCTGCAGTTTTTGTGTGATTTTTAAGAAAAACGTTTTTTTGGTATAATTTTAAAAATAATCGACCGAAAAATTTTAAAACTACATTTCTAATTAGATTTCATGAAAATAAAATTATTTAAACAAAATTTACATTTTTTTATAAAGAAATAAAAAAGTTACAGCAGTTTTTGTTTGATTTTTAAGAAAAACGCATTATTTCCAAAAAATAACGTTTTTTTGATATAATTTTAAAAGTAATCGTCCGAAAAATTTTAAAACTACATTTCTAATTAGATTTCATGAAAATAATATTATTTAAACAAAATTTACATTTTTTTATAAAGAAATAAAAAAGTTTCTGCAGTTTTTGTGTGATTTTTAAGAAAAACGTTTTTTTGGTATAATTTTAAAAATAATCGACCGAAAAATTTTAAAACTACATTTCTAATTAGATTTCATGAAAATAAAATTATTTAAACAAAATTTACATTTTTTTATAAAGAAATAAAAAAGTTACAGCAGTTTTTGTTTGATTTTTAAGAAAAACGCATTATTTCTAAAAAATAACGTTTTTTTGATATAATTTTAAAAGTAATCGTCCGAAAAATTTTAAAACTACATTTCTAATTAGATTTCATGAAAATAAAATTATTTAAACAAAATTTACATTTTTTTATAAAGAAATAAAAAAGTTTCTGCAGTTTTTGTGTGATTTTTAAGAAAAACGTTTTTTTGGTATAATTTTAAAAATAATCGACCGAAAAATTTTAAAACTACATTTCTAATTAGATTTCATGAAAATAAAATTATTTAAACAAAATTTACATTTTTTTATAAAGAAATAAAAAAGTTACAGCAGTTTTTGTTTGATTTTTAAGAAAAACGCATTATTTCTAAAAAATAACGTTTTTTTGATATAATTTTAAAAGTAATCGTCCGAAAAATTTTAAAACTACATTTCTAATTAGATTTCATGAAAATAATATTATTTAAACAAAATTTACATTTTTTTATAAAGAAATAAAAAAGTTACAGCAGTTTTAGTTTGATTTTTAAGAAAAACGTTTTTTTGGTATAATTTTAAAAATAATCGACCGAAAAATTTTAAAACTACATTTCTAATTAGATTTTATGAAAATAAAATTATTTAAACAAAATTTACATTTTTTTATAAAGAAATAAAAAAGTTACAACAGTTTTTGTTTGATTTTTAAGAAAAACGCATTATTTCTAAAAAATAACGTTTTTTTGATATAATTTTAAAAGTAATCGTCCGAAAAATTTTAAAACTACATTTCTAATTAGATTTCATGAAACTAAAATTAATTAAACAAAATTTACATTTTTTTATAAAGAAATAAAAAAGTTTCTGCAGTTTTTGTGTGATTTTTAAGAAAAACGTTTTTTTGGTATAATTTTAAAAATAATCGACCGAAAAATTTTAAAACTACATTTCTAATTAGATTTCATGAAAATAAAATTATTTAAACAAAATTTACATTTTTTTATAAAGAAATAAAAAAGTTACAGCAGTTTTTGTTTGATTTTTAAGAAAAACGCATTATTTCTAAAAAATAAAGTTTTTTTGATATAATTTTAAAAGTAATCCTCCGAAAAAATTTTAAAACTACATTTCTAATTAGATTTCATGAAAATAAAATTATTTAAACAAAATTTACATTTTTTTATAAAGAAATAAAAAAGTTACAGCAGTTTTAGTTTGATTTTTAAGAAAAACGTTTTTTTGGTATAATTTTAAAAATAATCGACCGAAAAATTTTAAAACTACATTTCTAATTAGATTTCATGAAAATAAAATTATTTAAACAAAATTTACATTTTTTTATAAAGAAATAAAAAAGTTACAGCAGTTTTTGTTTGATTTTTAAGAAAAACGCATTATTTCTAAAAAATAACGTTTTTTTGATATAATTTTAAAAGTAATCGTCCGAAAAATTTTAAAACTACATTTCTAATTAGATTTCATGAAAATAATATTATTTAAACAAAATTTACATTTTTTTATAAAGAAATAAAAAAGTTACAGCAGTTTTAGTTTGATTTTTAAGAAAAACGTTTTTTTGGTATAATTTTAAAAATAATCGACCGAAAAATTTTAAAACTACATTTCTAATTAGATTTCATGAAAATAAAATTATTTAAACAAAATTTACATTTTTTTATAAAGAAATAAAAAAGTTACAGCAGTTTTTGTTTGATTTTTAAGAAAAACGCATTATTTCTAAAAAATAACATTTTTTTGATATAATTTTAAAAGTAATCGTCCGAAAAATTTTAAAACTACATTTCTAATTAGATTTCATGAAAATAATATTATTTAAACAAAATTTACATTTTTTTATAAAGAAATAAAAAAGTTACAGCAGTTTTAGTTTGATTTTTAAAAAAACGTTTTTTTGGTATAATTTTAAAAATAATCGACCGAAAAATTTTAAAACTACATTTCTAATTAGATTTCATGAAAATAAAATTATTTAAACAAAATTTACATTTTTTTATAAAGAAATAAAAAAGTTACAGCAGTTTTTGTTTGATTTTTAAGAAAAACGCATTATTTCTAAAAAATAACGTTTTTTTGATATAATTTTAAAAGTAATCGTCCGAAAAATTTTAAAACTACATTTCTAATTAGATTTCATGAAAATAATATTATTTAAACAAAATTTACATTTTTTTATAAAGAAATAAAAAAGTTACAGCAGTTTTTGTTTGATTTTTAAGAAAAACGCATTATTTCTAAAAAATAACGTTTTTTTGATATAATTTTAAAAGTAATCGTCCGAAAAATTTTAAAACTACATTTCTAATTAGATTTCATGAAAATAATATTATTTAAACAAAATTTACATTTTTTTATAAAGAAATAAAAAAGTTTCTGCAGTTTTTGTGTGATTTTTAAGAAAAACGTTTTTTTGGTATAATTTTAAAAATAATCGACCGAAAAATTTTAAAACTACATTTCTAATTAGATTTCATGAAAATAAAATTATTTAAACAAAATTTACATTTTTTTATAAAGAAATAAAAAAGTTACAGCAGTTTTTGTTTGATTTTTAAGAAAAACGCATTATTTCTAAAAAATAACGTTTTTTTGATATAATTTTAAAAGTAATCGTCCGAAAAATTTTAAAACTACATTTCTAATTAGATTTCATGAAAATAATATTATTTAAATAAAATTTACATTTTTTTATAAAGAAATAAAAAAGTTACAGCAGTTTTAGTTTGATTTTTAAGAAAAACGTTTTTTTGGTATAATTTTAAAAATAATCGACCGAAAAATTTTAAAACTACATTTCTAATTAGATTTCATGAAAATAAAATTATTTAAATAAAATTTACATTTTTTTATAAAGAAATAAAAAAGTTACAGCAGTTTTTGTTTGATTTTTAAGAAAAACGCATTATTTCTAAAAAATAACGTTTTTTTGATATAATTTTAAAAGTAATCGTCCGAAAAATTTTAAAACTACATTTCTAATTAGATTTCATGAAAATAATATTATTTAAACAAAATTTACATTTTTTTATAAAGAAATAAAAAAGTTTCTGCAGTTTTTGTGTGATTTTTAAGAAAAACGTTTTTTTGGTATAATTTTAAAAATAATCGACCGAAAAATTTTAAAGCTACATTTCTAATTAGATTTCATGAAAATAAAATTATTTAAACAAAATTTACATTTTTTTATAAAGAAATAAAAAAGTTACAGCAGTTTTTGTTTGATTTTTAAGAAAAACGCATTATTTCTAAAAAATAACGTTTTTTTGATATAATTTTAAAAGTAATCGTCCGAAAAATTTTAAAACTACATTTCTAATTAGATTTCATGAAAATAAAATTATTTAAACAAAATTTACATTTTTTTATAAAGAAATAAAAAAGTTTCTGCAGTTTTTGTGTGATTTTTAAGAAAAACGTTTTTTTGGTATAATTTTAAAAATAATCGACCGAAAAATTTTAAAACTACATTTCTAATTAGATTTCATGAAAATAAAATTATTTAAACAAAATTTACATTTTTTTATAAAGAAATAAAAAAGTTACAGCAGTTTTTGTTTGATTTTTAAGAAAAACGCATTATTTCTAAAAAATAACGTTTTTTTGATATAATTTTAAAAGTAATCGTCCGAAAAATTTTAAAACTACATTTCTAATTAGATTTCATGAAAATAATATTATTTAAACAAAATTTACATTTTTTTATAAAGAAATAAAAAAGTTACAGCAGTTTTAGTTTGATTTTTAAGAAAAACGTTTTTTTGGTATAATTTTAAAAATAATCGACCGAAAAATTTTAAAACTACATTTCTAATTAGATTTCATGAAAATAATATTATTTAAACAAAATTTACATTTTTTTATAAAGAAATAAAAAAGTTACAGCAGTTTTTGTTTGATTTTTAAGAAAAACGCATTATTTCTAAAAAATAACGTTTTTTTGATATAATTTTAAAAGTAATCGTCCGAAAAATTTTAAAACTACATTTCTAATTAGATTTCATGAAAATAAAATTATTTAAACAAAATTTACATTTTTTTATAAAGAAATAAAAAAGTTTCTGCAGTTTTTGTGTGATTTTTAAGAAAAACGTTTTTTTGGTATAATTTTAAAAATAATCGACCGAAAAATTTTAAAACTACATTTCTAATTAGATTTCATGAAAATAAAATTATTTAAACAAAATTTACATTTTTTTATAAAGAAATAAAAAAGTTACAGCAGTTTTAGTTTGATTTTTAAGAAAAACGTTTTTTTGGTATAATTTTAAAAATAATCATGAAAATAAAATTATTTAAACAAAATTTACATTTTTTTATAAAAAAATAAAAAAGTTACAGCAGTTTTTGTTTGATTTTTAAGAAAAACGCATTATTTCTAAAAAAATAACGTTTTTTTGATATAATTTTAAAAGTAATCGTCCGAAAAATTTTAAAACTACATTTCTAATTAGATTTCATGAAAATAATATTATTTAAACAAAATTTACATTTTTTTATAAAGAAATAAAAAAGTTACAGCAGTTTTAGTTTGATTTTTAAGAAAAACGTTTTTTTGGTATAATTTTAAAAATAATCGCCCGAAAAATTTTAAAACTACATTTCTAATTAGATTTCATGAAAATAAAATTATTTAAACAAAATTTACATTTTTTATAAAGAAATAAAAAAGTTACAGCAGTTTTTGTTTGATTTTTAAGAAAAACGCATTATTTCTAAAAAATAACGTTTTTTTGATATAATTTTAAAAGTAATCGTCCGAAAAATTTTAAAACTACATTTCTAATTAGATTTCATAAAAATAATATTATTTAAACAAAATTTACATTTTTTTATAAAGAAATAAAAAAGTTACAGCAGTTTTAGTTTGATTTTTAAGAAAAACGTTTTTTTGGTATAATTTTAAAAATAATCGACCGAAAAATTTTAAAACTACATTTCTAATTAGATTTCATGAAAATAAAATTATTTAAACAAAATTTACATTTTTTTATAAAGAAATAAAAAAGTTACAGCAGTTTTTGTTTGATTTTTAAGAAAAACGCATTATTTCTAAAAAATAACGTTTTTTTGATATAATTTTAAAAGTAATCGTCCGAAAAATTTTAAAACTACATTTCTAATTAGATTTCATGAAAATAAAATTATTTAAACAAAATTTACATTTTTTTATAAAGAAATAAAAAAGTTTCTGCAGTTTTTGTGTGATTTTTAAGAAAAACGTTTTTTTGGTATAATTTTAAAAATAATCGACCGAAAAATTTTAAAACTACATTTCTAATTAGATTTCATGAAAATAATATTATTTAAACAAAATTTACATTTTTTTATAAAGAAATAAAAAAGTTACAGCAGTTTTAGTTTGATTTTTAAGAAAAACGTTTTTTTGGTATAATTTTAAAAATAATCGACCGAAAAATTTTAAAACTACATTTCTAATTAGATTTCATGAAAATAAAATTATTTAAACAAAATTTACATTTTTTTATAAAGAAATAAAAAAGTTACAGCAGTTTTTGTTTGATTTTTAAGAAAAACGCATTATTTCTAAAAAATAACGTTTTTTTGATATAATTTTAAAAGTAATCGTCCGAAAAATTTTAAAACTACATTTCTAATTAGATTTCATGAAAATAATATTATTTAAACAAAATTTACATTTTTTTATAAAGAAATAAAAAAGTTACAGCAGTTTTTGTTTGATTTTTAAGAAAAACGCATTATTTCTAAAAAATAACGTTTTTTTGATATAATTTTAAAAGTAATCGTCCGAAAAATTTTAAAACTACATTTCTAATTAGATTTCATGAAAATAATATTATTTAAACAAAATTTACATTTTTTTATAAAGAAATAAAAAAGTTTCTGCAGTTTTTGTGTGATTTTTAAGAAAAACGTTTTTTTGGTATAATTTTAAAAATAATCGACCGAAAAATTTTAAAACTACATTTCTAATTAGATTTCATGAAAATAAAATTATTTAAACAAAATTTACATTTTTTTATAAAGAAATAAAAAAGTTACAGCAGTTTTTGTTTGATTTTTAAGAAAAACGCATTATTTCTAAAAAATAACGTTTTTTTGATATAATTTTAAAAGTAATCGTCCGAAAAATTTTAAAACTACATTTCTAATT